>JASTWK010000591.1:0-107500 GCA_030770225.1 Temnothorax unifasciatus
TATCGATGGCATTTATTAAACCTCGCTTAATTACGGGTGATTTGTAAATTGTTTGTAGATGTTCTAGGGCGCGTGTCGTTTTATCGTTTTCTCTCTTAGTGGTCCGGAGAGCAATCTGACAAGTATTTTTAACGTCTCCAGTTGCATAACTGCAAAGTTCCTCGGTATTCCCTAGGTATCTTTGAAGCTGCTGATGTCTGGTTTTTAATGCGGTTACGTCTATGCGTATCACTAATTTCCATGTTGCTTTCGTTTGCTGCAGGTGTCCGATTCTCTCGAAATAGATGCCTGGCTCGTTGATAAATTGCGTCACTTTGTACGGTGGTATGGGCGACGCCGACGCTCTTGTTGTGAGGTGCTGATAGAGGATGAAAAAATTTATAATGATGCGTAATTTTATTTTTCTTGAAACGTCAGATTTTTTATTTACTTTTTCTTTATGTTTTACGGGTAGGCGGACGTTCGCCATCGCGCTATCAGTTCGCGTTGTGATCTCATGTTTCACCGCCGTGGTGTGTGTTAGCTTATCGTTTTCCAAATGAAATATATCGCAAAAATCATCGCATCTCTGCTCTAACGCGTTTTCCTGTTTATTATTTAAAATTTTCATGCGTTCTTTACGTAATTTCTGGCGTTGTTCTTGACTTGAGTTGCGCTCTTCCGTCGCGGGTAATGTGAGTACGTCAACCGTGTCATTCACCGGCACCTCTTCTAGAATTACATGCGGTGTGAGCATCTTGACTGTCTTCTCGGTGACGTTTAATTTGCTTATCAGACAAGTGGAATCTATGGGTTTTATTATGCAACTTCCGCAAAAGACTCCAGAAATAGGTTTTACACATTTTACAATACCTATTCTATTTCGGTCTGCAGCTATCGTTTGTATGATTGTTTTACCGCGGAGGGGTTGAATCAGCTTCTTATACGGTTGTAGCTTAAGATTTACTTCGCCGATTCTCAATACGTTTTTCCCATGGAGACAGTCAGCTCTGTGCTTTTTGATGAAATCGATTCCTAGTATTCCTTCATAGTCCATCGAGAAGTCGTCGTTTACTACGTATATTGTGTGGCATATGACTTGTTTCCCAATTTTATAGTGGCTTTTATTTTTCCAAGGGTGTACAGTTGGTGTCCTGTTATCCCTGTCAGTGCGAGTTTATTTCACGCGTTTGTGTATTGCCTTTCAAATTTCCTATTTTGATAAAGGTTAGTGCTGCTCCGGAATCGAGTAAAAAATTCATTTTTCCCGTTTTGGTTTCTTGCATCGGGAGTGTTACGAAATCGAGATTATAATTTTTACTAGTCTTGCTCGTCACTTGAGTAACTTGATATTTGCTCACGGCTCGCGCCTTAGGTTTTCTCGGTTTCTTTTCCTCTTCACTGCTACTGCTGCTGCTGCTGCTGCTGCTGCTGCTGCTATTCGATATTTCATCGTCCTTATCTGACGTATGCTTAAACGTTTTTGCTGTTGTATATATCTGTGGTTTTTATTTCCATCAGTTTTAGATTGGCATGTTTTTCCTTTTCGGGTCGGCCTTTTAGCTGCCAACAATCTTCCCGTTTATGCCCTACCTTTTCGCAATGATCGCAATACTTTTCGACGGTATTTATTTCGCTGGGCTTTTCTGCTCTCGGCAACGAGAATCTATTAGCGTATGGCTCGTACGGCAATCTCGCCCGTAATGGCCTGTTTCTCCACATTTGTGGCATTCAACTCCAACGTTCGAGCTTGTCGGGATTGCTCCTGACCGTTTTTGTTTCGGTCGATATTATAAGTCGAGCGCTGAGGAGGACCTTTCAATTTCTCCTCTGACGTGGCGCCCAAAATTGCTACTGTGAGATTAGCGTAATTTCGTGATCGCACGATAGTTTGAATATTATCTCGGAGTCCTAGCTGGAAATTTTCTAGCGCTAGCTCCTCTATTGTATCTAATATCGCTTTTCTTTGTTCTGAAGAATGTTCACGGCCATTGATCATTGATTGATATAGTTCCATTGATAATTTATCTATACGGAGTCCGTATTCTCTCGCGCTTTTGCCTGGCTTTTGCCGGAGCATATTAAATTCTTTCTGAATGTGCGTGGTGCTTCGCTTTGCTAAATAGCACATTTCTATTTCCTGCTTCAGTTGAGTGAAAGAGTGTATGTCTCGCGTTTAGAAATTGTACATTGCCTTTCCCATTAATTTCGTGCAAAGTATAGCCTTTAATAATGATTGTGGGATAAGCTTCCCGAACATATCAAGGCAGATTCGGAGGTTCAACAATATCGTCGCTGTTTAATACATTATAATTTGCCGAGTCAGCAAACGCACGTCGACGGTCCGCCACCGTTGATAAAAAACTGCGGCGAATGCCGCCGAAGCTAGGTCGAGGTCTGCTGAATCGCGCGATAAACGCGCTTCCGATCGAATTACATATCCCCGGCTATCAATTTTGCGGTCCGGAACTGATTTAGAAACACGATTGGCAAAAGGTGATCGAGGTATCAATCCATTGGACGCAGCGTGCCGCGAGCACAACATAGCCTACTCGCGTAGCAACGATCTCGCAGAACGACACGTAGCAGACAATATACTCGCCGCGAAAGCGCGAAAACGTGTCACCGCGAACGATTCGACTCTCGGAGAGAGAGCTGCAGCTACAGCCGTCTGGGCGGCCATGAAGGCTAAAACGAAATTAGATATGGGTTTGAAAACGAAGAAAAAGAAGAAGAACAAGCGAATACTTTTAACGAAACGATCCTGCCGTTATTAGGGGTTCTCGGTTCGTTGGTCGGCGGAGTGGCGGGAGTCGCAAAGGCCGTGAACGATAACAAAGCCGCGCGACGTCAGCTGGAAGAGATGCAACGTCACAATTGCGCCATGGAAGGTTACGGACTTTATCTCGCTCCGTACAAACGCGGACGGGGAGTCTCGAGAAAAAAAAACGTCGAAGAGACGTTAAAAATCCCAAAGGGTGTAACTACCAACGTACAACTGCAACAACTTGCAAAACATATGCGCATTCCATATTTTAGAGGTATTTTCATGCGCGACTCGTTACCGATCGGCGGTATACGTCGAAATGAGAGCGGTATCATGAATTTAGATAATAGCCGAGGGATCGGGTACTCACTGGGTGGCGTACGCGAAGAGGGGAGATCGTGTCATATATTTCGACAGTTTTGGCAATCTTCGACCGCCGAAAGAATTGGTGCGATATTTTAGATCGAGCGTGACGAAGATAGAGTACAATCGCATGCTTTATCAGCGATACGATCAGAGCATTGCGGACAACTGTGTCTGCGCTTTCTACAGTCGGTTGACAATCAATTTAAAGACCGGCGTTACGATGTTTAATCTCAGTATTCATTCAAACATGTCACTGACTTTAACGCTCACCGGCAAGAGCAGCATCCTCGCGGTAAGCTACTTTCCCGCCGTGGATTTGAGCGATGACGATTACGAGCTTGGTCTGACAGATTTTGAAACCTATCACACAATACCGAATGTAAATTCGTCGAACAGTAAATTCTACTATGACGACGACGACAAGGAGATTACCATTCCCGAAAGATCGTACGAACTGCGTGATATAGACATATATCTGAAACGCGCTCTGTTATGGAACCAGTCCAATATTGTCTCGACAAACGAAGATGAACCGCACCCATTGATTATTATTCGGACTAATAACAATACGATAAAGAGCGAGATCAAGTGCGATTATCGGATAAATTTCACCAAAACCGAACAACATTGGATCGCTGCTGGGATTTTCAGCGAATCGCGTGCTGGAGTCGCGACAATGGCACGAATCGAATGTTCCGATAAATATCATCAACGTAAACATTATTCGCATAGAATGTAACGTGACCGCGGGTGCGTACAGCAACGACAAGCACGTGCACACGATACACGAGTTTTCACCGAGTGTGCCTCTGGATATAAGATATCGGAAACGCCGGCACAGATCATTTACCTTCCGGTCATCGTACGGAGCATTTCGGACTTGACGCTTCGCGTCGTGGATCAGGACGGTCGATTGATTGATTTTCGTGGAGAGGAGATCACCGTTAGACTGCATGTACGAAGACGACAGCAATAACTCACTGCGTCGAACGCTGAATTTTTGAAATCATTGGGTTCGTCGTACGAAATGGTTAATATCTTAAACATTGGAGGTGAACCGATCTTTGACGACAGCGTCGTTAAGATTGAGACACACACGTACAATCCGTACGCCAACACAACGTTTGGACATAACGATGAGATAAGAATACCCATGGTGTAAATAGACAGGTGAAGCATTGCGCATAATGGCGGCAGGTTTGGCTGTTGAACCAATCAGGAGGCGACCCCGTTTTGTAAGCGCTCACTTTAAGTGAAATTTGATTATAAGAAATAAAAATGCGTGAATCATGTAAAATTTTTAATATATATTTAATGAAATATAATAAAACCTTAAATAATAACCTAATTAATGACAATTTAAACCTATGTAACCCAACTAAGGCAGGAAAAACGGAATAAATGAATAAACTAATAAACGAGTAACCCTTAAGCTGCATACGGCGTTCGACCCATAGTGATATCTACTTGTAACTATAAAATTTGCAAACCTATCAGAAGATATTAAATAAACGATGTTTATCAAAATTACTATAAAATCGTCAATTGCAATGTAGACATGGTGCTCGGGGGGCGGTGGAGCCGTCCCCGGATTTGCGATAAGCGTGACTCGAAGAACCAGGGGAGGTGTGTAATGCCTCCCCAAAGCGAATAGAAAGCGAGAATCGATTGTAAAAGGCATGCGACTCACCGTTCGGGATGCCGTCGTCTCCTCGAGGATCCGTCTCGTGCAAGCTCGTGGTGGCACGTGCAGCAAGCGCAGGCGAGGCACAGGCAGCAAGCAAACAGCAGGGCTAAGGCAGGCAGCAAGCAACAGCAGGGGCTAGCAAGGCAGGCAGCAAGGCAAGCAAGCACGGAAGGCCATCGATCTGGCGAACTTTCTGGATCTCGGAATCCGACGGTATAGCGTAGAGCGTGTGCACCCCCGAGACGCGTTAAACGTAGGACTTCTTGTGAGAGAGTGTTCGTGCTCCGGCGCTGTAAGTGTCGGGAGCGGGAGTACTTGCTCTTCGTTAGACGGGTGCCCTCGTGGGGTGAACGAGGGCAGCACCGATTGGTGAGTCGCGGAAACATCGATTACGCGTGTCGATCGCGATCCGCCGACGTTTCGCGCGAGTCCCGAAATACGTTAAACGAGAGATAATCAAAATAGTATGTACATAACTAAACTAATGAGAACTATATATACAATTTGGCGAGCGCCAAACGTACCGCCCACCAAAATACAACGTGTTGTATTTTAAATTTAAACGGTGACAGTCGCTTGTGGAACGGTGCCCATTGGCAGGGGGCACAATTTCACAAGGGGACGCACGACCGAGCCATCCGCCACCCGCACCGTGGCGACACGCGAGACGCCATCGCTACCCGGGTGTAGCGCCTCCACGCGTCCACGTTTCCAACGTAACGGGGACATGTTGGCGTCCTTGATGAGGACCAGCGAGCCGACAGCGATCTGATTCACGGAGTTCAACCATTTGGGACGCTGTTGGAGCGTGTTGAGATACTCCTGGTGCCAGCGTTTCCAGAAGTCCTGGTGGATTCGCTGAATGAGCTGCCATTGACTCAAACGATTAACAGGCACGGGAGTCACGTCGTGCGTGGGAACGGATACCAGGGCTCCATGGTAAGGAAATGCCCGGGGATAGGACCTCGAGGTCTGACGGATCGGTACTCACGGGGCAGAGGGGACGAGAGTTCAAGACGGCCTCGATTTGTGCGAGAACCGTAGTAAACTCCTCGATCGTCAAGACTTGGTCGCCCACCACTCGTCGCAGGTGGGTTTTGAAAGACCGGACGCCCGACTCCCAGAGGCCCCCGAAGTGGGGCGCGGAGGGAGGATTGAATGTCCACTTGATTCTCTCTCGCTCCGCCGCGAGGCTCATGTGAGTCTCGAGTTCGCGCGCGGCCCCCACGAAATTAGTGCCGCAGTCGCTATAAAGGAGCGAGCAGCGTCCGCGTCGCGCCACGAATCGTTGCAACGCAGCTAGGAATGAATCCGTAGACAACGAAAGTACTACCTCCAGGTGAATAGCTTTGATTGCGAAGCAGACGAACAAACAGACATATGCTTTGAAGGAGGAGACGCCGCGGGCTCGACGGGTGACCAACGAGAATGGTCCCGCGAAATCGACTCCTGTAATCGAGAATGGCTTGACCTGACTGACTCGCTCAGCCGGCAGGGTCGCCATGAAAGGTGGAGTAGCGCGAGGATTGGCTCGGAAACACTTATGGCATCGCGAAAGCACACGTCGAATTGCGCGGTGTACTCCGAGAATCCAAAACCTGCGAGCCAATAAGTACTGCATCGCGCGTCTACCCGGGTGGAGGTGAGCGTAGTGCATCTGCTCGATCACGAGCTCCGTGAGTCGATGTTTGCTAGGTAGGAGTGCGGGGTGCTTGCTCTCGAACGGCAGCGCTGACTGCACGAGTCTACCGCCCACCCTGAGAACGCCCGAGGGATCGAGAAAGGGAGCGAGCTTGAGAAGAGGCTTAGGAATCCCCTTCCCGACCCTAAGCCGGTCTATTTCCTCTCGGAATGCATCCGCTTGCACTATTTTTACTATGATCAGTAGTGCGGAATGCAGCTCGAGCTGATCAATGGCCAAGGACGCGCGAGTCGACTGGACGCGAAACCTATTACAAAGCGAAACATATACGCGATTATTCGACAGATTTTGTCTAACGACGAGAATCTATCCAATAACGTATACACCGCGTCGGGTGAATCGAGCGCGACAAGAACCGCGATTCGTTCCTCCTCCGTAGGAAGAATATCTAAACGAGAGGTAGGTTCGTTTTGGGGCTCGAAGTGCACGAGCCATTCGGGGCCCGTCCACCACATCGTATTAGCTACCAGATCTCGGGGATAAAGTCCGCGGGAGCAATGATCCGCCGGATTGGATTCCGTATTGACGTGGCCCCAAGCAGAGACCGGAAGTTTCTCTTGAATAAGAGCGACACGGTTGCGAACAAATGTCTTCCACTTGTGTGGAGACGAGCGAATCCACGCAAGAACCACCTCGGAATCCGACCGCGCGTATTCGGCGTCGATCTCGAGGTGTCCCTTGAGGACTTGACGCACGTAAGTGATGAGTCTAGAGAGTAGCAAAGCTGCACAGAGCTCCAAACGTGGAATAGAGACGGACCGGAGCGGTGCCACTTTAGATCTCGCGCAGAGCAAGCGAACGACTACACCATCCCGGGTGACAAACGTAAATAAATCACGGCCCCGTAGCCCAGTTCACTGGCATCACAAAAGCCATGTAGTTCACAGCGAATGACATTGCGTGTGTCAAACGTGCGAGGAATGCGTAGGGGAAGCGAGCTCGTCGATTTCCGCCTGGAAACGATCCCAATCGCGACAGATATCGGTCGGAGGCTCGTCGTCCCATTCCAGCTTGAGCTTCCACAAGCGCTGGATGAGACATTTCGCGATAAACGTGAGTGGAGCCAGCAATCCAGGGGGTCGTAGATACGCGCCACCTCCGAGAGTATAGTACGTTTAGTGCACTTGCGGTCTAACGGATTGACGTGAAATCCGAAACTATCGGATTGTGAGTGCCATCGTAGGCCTAAGGTTTTAACGGAATGATCCTCGCTCGATTCAAACGACAACATTGTTTGATTGCATAACTGAGGGTCGAGCCCATCCAACGCGGCGGGATGGCTGCTCGCCCATTTTCTAAGCTCGAAGCCGGCGCGGCGGAGTAGCGATAGCAGCTGGTCACGAAGTGCGCGAGCCTGCTCCACGGTACGAACGCTAATCACGACATCGTCGACGTAAAGAGCCTCGAGTAAAGCGGCGTAGGCCAAGGGATATTCTGTCCGATATAGAATCGCGAGCTGGAAGTAAGCAGTAGATCGCCAGGAACGGTGAGCTAGTTACGCCGAAGGTAACCGTCTGGAGGATGTAATCCAAGATAGGATCTGACTCTGAAAAACGCCAGACAATGCGTTGGTAGTCGCACTGCGCTGGGTTTATCCAGATCTGTCGGAACATCTGCTTCACATCCGCGGTGAGGGCCACCGGTTCGGCGCGAAATCTAATTAAGATTGCGAGCAAGTCTTGCTGCAATTTCGGACCGCTAAGCAACGTGTCGTTCAGCGACAGCCCGTTAGCGCATCGCGACGAAGCGTTGAAAACTACCCGCAGCTTCGTGGTAGTGCTATCGAGTTTGTACACGCCGTGATGCGGCAAATAATAAACGTGTCCATCCGCCGGGAATGGATTACGTAGCAATTTCATATGACCGCTGTCGAGATAGTCTTGCATGAACTTGTTATAACTGACGCGAAACTCAGGGTTAGATCTGAATCGGCGCTCGAGTGCACGGAGACGACTTACGGCGATGGAACGCGAGTCGACGAATGTAGGAGGATCTGTCGCGAATGGATACGAAACCACGAACCGACCCGAGGAATCCCGATACGTGGTCCTAGCGAAGAAATCCGTACAACGGCGATCTTCTTCCGAGCACGAAGTGTCGTCCGGCACCTCTTCTAATTGCCAAAGCGGCCGATTGAGGTCTCGATCGACTCGAGTGTAGTCGCGAACGAACGCAGGGGTGCGGCTTGCACTGAAGATACCGCACCAGTGAGTACCCAACCGAAAATTGTATTGAAAGCGTCGGGTTCTCCCTTCCCTCCCTTACGACGACCGTCACGCAGTAGGGATACAAACCACTCTGCTCCCAATAAAATGTCAATATTACCGGGTAAGCAATACTCGGGATCCGCGAGCGTCAATCCCTTCAAATGAGTCCACGATTGGACTTCAATCCTTTCGTTAGGCAACGGCGAGGTGATGCGAGGGAGGACCGTAGCTTCGATTGAGAATCAGGGCTGCCAGATTGGGCTATTTAACGCAAATTGGGCTATCTAGAGGACTCTTGTGCGGTATAAATTTTTCAAACGCGGATTTCCGCATTTTGCTATTTTTTAAGCCACGGTGTAAAATATAATTTTTATGTAATCTTACAATTATATCTTAAAGTTTCATTACACCGTGTCTTGAGCGAAAATACTCAATTCATCTGGGTTTGAATTTGTGGAAACACCGATAGTTTGGCACTATGAGATTTGCAACACTGGTTTGCAAATCTATGGCTGCATTCTACGCTTGCGCCGCACAGACAAGGAACGCACTTGGACATTGCACGAACAGAGATGCCAGGTCCCAGCTTTGCACGAACACGACGAGATGGCACGTCGGTGTGACGCTTCGACAAATTGACGAGCGCCAAGCGCCACACTGACGTGCCTTGTCGTTGTGTCTGTACAAAACCAAGGCCACGATTTGGCATCTTTACACAGTCCTCTTCTTGTCTGATCGTTATTGATAGCTTTATGAGCGGGTAGTTTTAAATTTGTCTTATGGTATCTATATCGTGTGCAATTTAATAAATGTGATATATATATTGTATATTACAATAGTAAAGATGGGTAAATGGGGTAAATATAAGAAACGTTTCCAAAATAAATGGTTAAAAGAGCCAGAACTGAAGAGTAAGTATCAAATCTGTACTGTTTTAACTTTATTTTTTTCTGTTTAATGCTTCTATTATATTCTTTGAGATTTAAGTTTATATATGCCCAGTGAGAAATAATAGTTGATAGAATAGATGTTGAATTAGACGTCGAATGCGTCGAAGAGAGGTCTAATTCGACGTCTTTTCATTTTTACTGTGTCCATAGATGGCTTGAAGAAAGCAATGAGATTGATGTGTTGAATGGCAAGCAGGAAGCGTACTGTAAACTATGCAAATGCCATTTGCGTGCACAGCATAGTGATCTTATCGCCCATAAGAAATCTAATAAACATTGCGAGAAAGAGCAAGTCCTAGACAGAAGAACACAGTCTTCGATGCTACAGCATGGTTTATTATCATATTATATGATTTGTCAATTATTTATTTTGTTTAGTTTAACATACTCGTTGTACATTAAACTTTTCTATCCAAATAAAGCCTATAGTATACAATGCTTTTTTTACCTACTGGATTGCGTGGCACAGAATCACTTTATCTGGAAATTTGCTATGAGCACGCGCAATCGATCTAGTAGATAAAAAAGCTTTGTGTGCCGCAGGCTTTATTCCTATTGCTTTATTTGCTTTATTGTAGACTTTATTTCCATTATTATACAGGATATATAAACGCAACAATGACTGACGACAAGAAGACTGTAGATCTGCGGTTAGCTGTCTACATAGCCATGCATACATCTATTACATCTGTGGATCATCTTGGAGAACTTTTGAAATTATTGGGGAAAAATAGTAAACTTGAACATGTTCGTCTACACAGAACAAAGTGCTCCAAACTCATTTCAGCTGTAGTGTCACCAGCATTATTAACTAAGCTAGTACAGGACGTTGGGGATTTCCCGTTTTCCATTATAGCGGATGAATCGACCGATGTGTCTGTCACGAAGTTTATGGGTCTCTGCATCCGTTTTTACAGTCAGAGAGAAGAATCAATTATGACGGATTTTCTGGGTATAATTAAAGTTACCAAATGCACCGGGTGAAATTCTTGCAAAGACACTCTTGGAATATCTTCATAAAATTGGCCTTTCCCCCAAAAAATGTTTGCAATTGGCACAGATGGTGCTTCTAACATGTGTGGGTTGAATAATTCTTTCTATACTCATTTGAAAAAAGAAGTGCCGGGCTTACAAATGATGAAATGTATATGCCATTCTTTGGACAAGTGTGCTCAATATGCTTTCCGCAAGATGCCTGATCACTTAAATTACTTATTGAAAGAGACATACAATTGGTTTGCTCACAGTGCTCTCAGACAACATGAATACAAGGATTATTATAAGGTAAAAAATGATTTTATTTTTAAAATATGTTCATATCTATACTTAGAGATTTTGTTTATGAGACTCTTGACACATGTTGTCTAATTTCAGACTATAAATGAGGGAAAGAATCCCGTAAAGCTGCAGAAACTCTGCGATACTCGTTGGATGTCATGGCTTCCAGTTGCCTCTGGAATTCTCGATCAGTGGACAGAATTGCAAGGATTCTTTAGGATGAAAGCTTCTGAAAATGATTATAAGGCTTTGACTCTTGTGGGAATTCTTGAAGATCCAAGCAATTTATTGTATGTGACTTTCTTGAAGTCAATTTTACGCGAAGTGCATACGGTCAATCTCGCATTTGAGCAAACAAATGCTGATGTCACGAAAGTCTATTCCGATCTTCGTGTTCTGTTCTTCTCTCTTTCTGCTCGTGTGCTAAAATCAAAAACAATTGCTGAAACTAGCAAGCCTGGAGTATTGCGCTCCATCGAGATCCAGATGTTACAAAAAGCTTTGTCAGAGGCACATAATCTTCAGCCCCTGGATCGAGTAAACTTTGGAGATGCATTTCAAAAAGTGCTACTCAATTTGCATATTTCCCCTGAAAAATTAAAAACCGTTCGTGAGAGATGTGCTGATTACATTCTATGTTTATGCAACCAGCTATCAGATAGACTCCCTCACAACATAGAAACTGTTGAAAAGATGAAAAATTTGGCGCCACGCTTTGCTCTTCAAAGAACCGCTAGGCCTTTATTTGAGCAGCTTCCCCTAGATTTAGTCGGTGAATAATCGATCTATAACTCCATAAATGACCCTTATTCCTTGTTTTAAATTCATTTAAATGTAAGATTTTATTGTAGATTCGGACGCAGACTTAGATCTTTTAGAAAGTCAATGGCGTTCTCTCGGCTCTCTGACACTGCCTGATATATGTCCCCATCCTGATTATAATAGTGATTTACGAGAGATAGATATAGTGCACTTTTGGAGCTGTGTATTGTCACTAAAAAACGCGGGAGGAATCTATCCTTATAAAAAGCTTGCTCTTCTTGCTTTAAAGTGTTTGACATTGCCAATTAGCAATGCAATTGTTGAACGAATTTTCAGTTTTATGGCAGCAATTAAGACCAAGCAGCGGAACGGGATACAGATGCAAATGTTGGATGCACTTTTGCGGCTACGCGTCCACCTCAAAGTAATATTTTATTATCTTTACCATATTGATATTCTTTTAATCTATTAATTAGGCAGTATTTTGAAATAGTAAAGCTAAGACTCCATTCACGCATTTCAGCTATGGCAACGCATGCGGCAGTGTGTATTGACTAATTAAAAGTCTTGGATAAGGCTTTTGATTAATCAATGCACACTGCCGTACGCGTTGCCGCAACTGAAACGTGAATAGAGTTTTAGGGAAATTCTACAATAAATTGCCTTGTTGTCAGTCGCAAATGCTATAATACGGCGATGTGATTTGTCAATTACGTCATTTGCGACTAGCCACAAGGCATTTGCAACTTATTGTAGAACCCCTTTAGCTTAAATCCTATCCTATCCTATATATTTTATCCACAGGTTACCAAAGTGTGCTGTCAAACTTTTATTCCTACTAAGGATATGTTGTCCCGATTTAATTCTTCTATGTATGCCTATGCCAATGCTGAAATTGCAAGTAGTTCTGCACTATCCATTGAAGTTGAAGATATTGAAGAGGAAGATTATATCGCACTTACTAATTTTGATAGTAATAATGCAGAGCAATACGTACTTTCTCTTCCGGACATACCTACTGAGTCATAAAGTGCCAATACAAACTATCTTTTCACAAGGTATCTTTTCACGCTTGACGCTCATTTTCAGTGTAAAAAAAACATCAAACCAAAAATAAAATACTGATTCGTTATTTTTATCACGTAACGTCTTTTGATACTGAAAATAAGCGTCAGCGTAAAAAGGTACCGTAAATTGCAAATGTATAAATGTAGATTAAGGCTGAGATTTCATACATCCGACAACGACATTGTCGGATGTAGACGATCTAGAGATTCGAGAAATTTTCTATCCCACAGTCAATCGCTACGTCCGACAATGTCATTGTCGGATGTATGAAATCTCAGGGCCAATTTCACCAACTACAGTTAGCTTTGTATAAGAGGCAGAAGCACAATAAACCCAAGAAGAAGAAGAAGAAGGTGAAATTGGCTCTCAGCCGTTCTCGTCTCTTCTATAGTCTAATCTGTCTAGACTAAAATTAAAAAAAGGTTTTAAAAAAAGGTTTTATGTATGTTAAGACTAAAATGAAAAAAAGATTTTATGTTTTTTTTTATTATAGTTTTTCAAGAGAAAAATAAATATTCATTCCTTTTATTGAAGATTTTTTCACATTCTAAATTTTTTTGAGTTTTACTTGAAATTTACTCTTGTATATCACACTTATTTTTATGATTATTTTTTTGCCAAATGTGAGATACGAAAAAAAAGCGATATTGGGCTACATTGCTAGGGAATGTGCGAATTTTGGGCTAGCTCAGCTCGCTCTAGCGGCGGTTTCTGCGGCACACATTCTGGCAGCCCTGTTGAGAATCGAGTATCGTCTCGACCGCGCGCACGAATTACGAAAGAGGTAAGGCCCTTCGTTGTGGCCGCCTTAGTCTCATTTACCGCGAATACGGTCGCGCTGTGTCGCGTTCGACGGAAGCCGCCTCTCCGAAGGCAGCCTTCTGTAACGAAATTAGCCTGACTCGCGCTATCCAATAGCACACGGACAGGTAACGCGTTGCCGTGGGCGTCTATCACTTCAGCTCGTACGGTGGATAATAGCACGACCCTATCGGCTCGACTCGTCATTGTGACGATCGGTTTTTCCTCCGATTGAGGAGCGTCCGCGAGGTCCTGCGCGACAGGAGTCGCGGTCACGGGTTCGGTCGTAGAGTTAGAGTCCGAGCTCCGCTCGTGATGCAGGAGCGTATGATGCCTTCGCGCCGCATGTTCGACACGTCCACGCGGAAGGACAGTTCTTCATTCCGTGCCCCGATCGCAGGCAGTTAAGGCACAGTTTCGAATCGCGCGCCTTAGACTGTCTCTCCCTCGGCGAGAGTTTTAGGAATCGCGGGCACTTTGAGATGTAGTGCTGTTCCTTGCAATCGGGGCAGTCGGCCGTATGAGTAACGAACGACGAGACCGACTTAGGCTTAGGTTTGATCGATGTAGTGGACGGACCCGCGGCGGCCTCCAGAACCTTACAATGTTCTGACAGAAACTTAGTGAGTTGAGCATATCGCGGTATTTCCTCAGCCCGGTGAGCAGATTCGAATTTTTCCCGAAGGGAACGCGGAAGCCTGTCCACAAGAATGTCAGCAGAACAAAATCCCACGAATCTGTCGGGAATTTCATCAGAGAGAGCGCGCGCGTATTCTCGGTAAACGCGTCTAACAATTTTTGGAGAGCCTCGGCCGACTCCGTCTTCAGCGGTGTTGCCTCAAACATGGAGCGTAAATGATAGTCCGCAAGCTTCCTTTTGTTCCGATATCGAGCGAGGAGCGCGTCGTAAGCAATCGGATAGTACTCCGCGGCAAACGGCAAGTTTTTAATTACGTTGAGGGCGTCTTCCTTCAGCGATGCCAACAGATATTGGTATTTCTCGATCGCGGAAATCTGCCGGTTATCATGTATCGACGCATTAAAAAACGCGATGAAAGAAGGCCATAGCGATAGATCGCCCGAAAATTGCGGAAGCGAGATCTTCGGCAATTTAATAGCCGAGGTCTGGCCCGAGGGCTGCGTCTGTGCGGTTCCGTGCGGCGCGCCGGTGACCGTGTGGTACCGGCCCTTTACAGCGTAGTGCATCTTATCGAACTCGGCCCGAATCACGTCCTCGGCGTCGAAATCCGAGGTTTCCTGCACGATTTCAGATGCGCACTCTCAAAATCATCCGCGAGTTTTGCCACGCTCGAGTAGCGGCCGAGGAAGTTTTGCGCGCATTGCCGCGTCGGTTGCGGCTTGTAGGGAGAGATCATGGATCTCACGCATACGACGAATGCACAATTCACGACGAGGTTGTGCGTTCTTTGACATGGTGCAATTTAGCGACTAATAATTGCGAGAACTTGAATATTTTCACCGCGAAGAGGCGAAGGAGATAAGAGAAACGACCAGTACTTATTATAATAGAGAATTATAATAGCGTATACAAGTCAGAACGGTCGAAGGACAGCGAAATATTATTCTGAGTCGATGGCAGTTCGAACGATCCACAAGGTGTACGAAAACAACGAGGCACAAAGACTCCGAATTCCGACGGCAAAAAAAAGAGACAAACAATAGCGTCCGCCCGCCAAGGTGGCGAGTAACGGATGGCTCGTTTGAAATGTATGTGCGATGGCACGATGGAATATTCGCGAAAGAATATTCCTTAATTAATATATTCAATCGTATTGCTAGCTGGGCGACAATGACGATTTAATTATGTACTGTTAATTCGACGGCCGAGCGATCAGCGATAATGGCGCACACGGCTCCGCGCGGGTATTCCCGTCGCGAGCGATCCTGCGATTGAGCGATCCTGCGATCGAGAGATATCGTGGCGGGCGAGCTACTCCGATTATAAAGATGCAAAGGCGCGAGCGAATTAATTTCACGAAAGCGTTCCGCGTCTAGGGAAGCCTTGCGCGATAGCTCTTTAACGCATTTAACGAGGTACTCTAGCGAAAGGTCGGCGGTATGTGACGCGACGATCCGGCTCGAAGGACCAATGCTCGGGGGGCGGTGGAGCCGTCCCCGGATTTGCGATAAGCGTGACTCGAAGGACCAGGGGAGGTGTGTAATGCCTCCCCAAAGCGAATAGAAAGCGAGAATCGATGTAAAAGGCATGCGACTCACCGTTCGGGATGCCGTCGTCTCCTCGAGGATCCGTCTCGTGCAAGCTCGTGGTGGCACGTGCAGCAAGCGCAGGCGAGGCACAGGCAGCAAGCAAACAGCAGGGCTAAGGCAGGCAGCAAGCAAACAGCAGGGGCTAGCAAGGCAGGCAGCAAGGCAAGCAAGCACGGAAGGCCATCGATCTGGCGAACTTTCTGGATCTCGGAATCCGACGGTATAGCGTAGAGCGTGTGCACCCCGAGACGCGTTAAACGTAGGACTTCTTGTGAGAGAGTGTTCGTGCTCCGGCGCTGTAAGTGTCGGGAGCGGGAGTACTTGCTCTTCGTTAGACGGGTGCCCTCGTGGGGTGAACGAGGGCAGCACCGATTGGTGAGTCGCGGAAACATCGATTACGCGTGTCGATCGCGATCCGCCGACGTTTCGCGCGAGTCCCGAAATACGTTAAACGAGAGATAATCAAAATAGTATGTACATAACTAAACTAATGAGAACTATATATACAATTTGGCGAGCGCCAAACACATGGTTTTTCATGAATTTTTTTAGATTTTTAAAAATACTTTAAGGTAGGGAAAAATAGCGTTGAACGTGACAGACCCACGTATGCACTTAGAAGGTACCGAAAAAACTTATGCACTTTAAGGGTTAAACCTACCTGACCAAATCAGGACAGAAAAAAGGAGTTTAATACATAAACTATAATGACAATTAAATTTGCGTAACCAAATCAGGAATTTTAATTAAATATTATCCTACCTTGTTTAAGTTAGGTAGGTTTAATTGTAGGGTAGACCGGGGCACGTTGTCACACATTTGGTTCAATATTTTTTGTATTTTTTACATTTAATATTTGAGAGTACTTTGATATGCCAAAATTTCGAGTGAACCCTCAGCTTCAATTGGACAGTATCGAATTTTGTGTGATTGTTACTCTACAGTTGTTACATAACAATAAATAACGACAGATCGCTTGTGACAACGTGCCCCGGTCACGGGGCACGTTGTCACATCAAATGTGATTGCATGCAAAATGTTATCCAAACTGAATTCAACGTAAATATCAATATATTATAGTGCGCTGCAATGTAAAAAAGTAAAATCCTTCACAGAAACATTTATTTTATTTCAAAAAAGTACAAAAAGCACGAAGTTTTTGTCTTAATCTAAATATAAGAATTCCACTCGAATGCGCAACTTATTGATACACATTTAACAGCAAGACGAATTACTTCTAGATCGACTACTGCGGCTCTCGCAGTTTTCCGTTTGTAGGAGGCACTATATCCCAATTGCACCTATGACATTAAAATTTGTGACAACGTGCCCCGAGGGCATTTTTTTACTCCAAACAGCCTCATGGCCGACACGTTTGAGATATTCATAAGGTTAGGTATTGCACGCGGTAGGTAAAAGTACATACTTTAAGATAATATAAAGGTCTATTCTGAAAAAACATAAGCTTCAGGTCCAGTACGTTGAATATTAGACAATAAAATTTTACTTACGGTCGCAAAAAACTTTCAAATTGGTTTTACGTTAACACAGCTGGAGCAATCTCAACACTGTAAACATACCAAAGATGGGCATACACTAACACGTTTTGGGAATAACGGGTGTTGTCCTCTGATTATTATTAGTTTTTTAAATAAAGGCGATGTGACAACGTGCCCCGGTCTACCCTATATCAGTTTATATTTATGGTTGGATTAAGTATGTACACATATTGTGGTTACGCACACACGATTTTTTCCGCACAACAGACGCACGCGACGGGTAACGGACATAACGGATGACGCGCTGACGGGAGCAGCCATATTGCTTTTCTTGCAAAACGGGTCGCGCGCTGATTGGCTCAAAAACTGAACGAGTGCGCAGCGTCGGGAATGCTTCACCTGTCTACTTACACCATGAGAATACCCATACAACAGCAGGATTTATACACGTTGCCGTGCGAGAGCTTTCTCTACGTTGAAGGAGTCTGAGACGCTTGCGAATAATTGCGTGGCGTTCATGTTTGATGAAATTCAATACGAGCTCAATGGCGTGGAGATTGATTGCAACAGAAACGTTGGAATAACCAGTACCATCAAGAACTATGTATCGTTTACAAGTGACAAAGCAAAAATTATGCAAAATGCTGGATGGGACATTTCTCACCCGGAGGGATATTTCAACTATTGCGTACCGCTCAACACATTGTTGGGCTTTTGCAAGGATTACAAACGCGTGGTTGTTAACGCTCGTCACGAATTAATTTTGATACGAGCGCGCAGCGATAACACTTGCATTGTAGGAAATCCGGCGACGGAGCCGGAAATTGAATCGTTTAAAGTACAGTGGCGAATGCCGCACGTCACATTAAACGAGATCAATAAGCTATCCATGCTACGGGCTTTGGAAAGCGGGCGATATCTTAGTGTTAGTTTCCGTTCGTGAGATCTGTATGAGTACCCTATGTTGCAGAGCACGACCAAGCATTCGTGGGCCGTCAAAACGGCGACTCAGCTGGAGAAGCAGCGGTACGTTATGTTTGCGCTGCAAACCGGACGCAAGAATATCATGTCGCAAGATGTTAGCGTATTCGATGACTGTAACTTTAACAACGTGAAACTTTATCTAAACTCTGAATTTTATCCGTACGATGACTTGAATCTGGATTTCGGCAAAAATCGATACGCCGTCCTTTTCGATATGTATGCGCGTTTTCGTAAAGCTTATTACGGATACGACTGCTTCGATACGCTTTGCACCGTGGTTACATTCCTGACAAAAGGACCTTTTGTTGTCATTGATTGCTCGAGACAAAACGAATCTGTTAAGAGCGCCACCGTGGATGTGCAAATAGAATTTGACTGTAAAGAGAATGTACCGGCAAATACTACCGCCTATTGTCTCGTCATGCATGATCGCGTAATCGAATACTGTCCGTTGTCGAACGTAGTGCGCAAAATCTTGTAAATTGCAATATCAGCGGATATTGCGATATAAGAAGCACTGATGTACCGCGATAAGCTACAGATTGTTCGGTCGTTTCATTATAATCGTACCAACGTTTATCGATCTGCAAGGATTCACCGTCGGGATGAAATTTGTCGTAAAGGAGGTGCCGGTTCTGAGAAACGGGACCGTTTTGGCGCATTACATTTTTACATGTCCTATGCCATGGAGTCTCCTCATGAAATCCGACAAGTCGTGCGCTTCCTGGTTGATTGCAAATCACCATGGACTACGATGGGAGGGATGGAAATGTACTGTACAGCATGGCGAAACATCTAATTACATCGGCCGTGCTTGGAGAGGGCGACGAGACGTCGACTTTTGTGTACGTTAAGGGATGTCAGAAACGAGAATGGCTGGTGGATCTACTTGAGAATAAAGCGAGAAAAAATTTAAACATTGAGACTTTGGATGCCGATTACGAAGATATCGAATCTTTAAATAATCTAGATGTTACTAATACTGTACGATGTGAAAAACATGTTGAGAATTGCGCGTTACAAAATGTATTAAAAATATTTAACTGGTGGTCGCGACACCAGAAATATGTATGATTTTTTTAAAATAAACTATATATGTATATGGGGCATTCCATGCCAACTCAACCAATGAATGTCCTCGACCATTTTTGATTTGGCCGAAAATTTTTTGTGTTTTTATACTAAATGAAAGTAGTTTCTATGATTTTTTTTAGATTTTTATCTCTACTCAAACTTAAGTTATGGATTTAAAAAAAAATGCAGTTTAAAATTTGGAAAATTTCAAATGCCTGTAACTTTAAGAAGAAAAAAGATAATGTAAAAAACGTAGGTATTATATATCATAAAAAAGCTGTGAAACGATACCGAAACTGTCTTATATAATATGGCATAATTTTTAGACATATTTATTATTTATTTTGTTTATTTTTAATTTTTATTTATTAATTTTATTTTCAAATAAATCTGATTGCTATTTTTACAGATAATATACGTGTTTTTTTCATTAACTATATGATTTAATTGTTACATGCTATCCGTTAAAGTTCCCCAATTTATAATATTCCATTTAAAAAAAGTAATTTAATAATAAAAATAAGTAAAAATGCAATTAAAAAATAAAAAATATTCGAATTTTCTCTCTATCTATAGATCAAAATTTCAGAATTGCTGTCTATAAATTTATCAAATTTTTTGATAGCCATCGGTAGAGTCTATCTTATTTTTAAAAAATTATTTTTAAAAAAATTAAAAAAAAGTCCCTTAAAAAATCGAAGTTATTGGAATCCCATTTTCTTATAGATCTCAAAAATTTCGAAATTAAGTCTAAAATTTGTGAGATTTTTTTTTTAAATCAAAACGGTCGCACTGAGAAAAACAAACATTTTTAGCTTAAATCCTAAAAAAAACAGTCATATTGCCCATTAAACATTTTTTCGATATTTTCTTCAAAAAGTTCAGTAAAAAACGAAAAGAAAGACCACCTTATTTTTTACATTATCTTTTTTCTTCTTAAAGTTACAGGCATTTGAAATTTTCCAAATTTTAAACTGCATTTTTTTTTAATTCATAACTTAAGTATGAGTAGAGATAAAAATCTAAAAAAAATCATAGAAACTACTTTCATTTAGTATAAAAACACAAAAAATTTTCGGCCAAATCAAAAATGGTCGAAGACATTCATTGGTTGAGTTGGCATGGAATGCCCCATATATAAAAGTTTTATTTCCTTTTCCCACATAGTTTGTAGTATAATATAGATGTTTTAGTTGTTTTGAAAGATGTTTTAGCTGTTTGATAGCTGTTTAATAGCTGTTTAATAGCTGTTTAATAGCTGTTTTTAAAGGTGTTTTAGCTGTTTGATAGCTGTTTGATAGCTGTTTTGAAAGTTATTTTAGTAGTTTTTAAAGATGTTTTAAAAGATGCTTTAACGATGTTTAATAGCAGTTATACAGATCAAATCATCGAAAGTCACGTTATTGTTTTCGTGAACATACGTGTCTCGCGGTGCCTTCATCGCAAGACACGTGCAAAACTGCACATCGTAGATTTTTCGGAAGGCGCATTTATACGGATGCTGAGAACATGGTGAAATTAGATACGATAAACAAAACCAAACAAACGATGTGACAATAGTGAAATGTAGAAGGATGAATTTGAGGGTACGCTCAGTAGTCGAGGACTGGAAGTAAGAGTCGGTTGGCATGCTTAGTCGTGTTCGGACGTCTTGTCGAAAAAATTTTTTTGGTGTTGCGACTGTTACTGTTTGTACTGTGATTTTACCAGTAGTGCCGTACACATTTGCGCCTTTTGATTCCTATAACGTTCTGTAATATGGATCTCAAGGAATTATTTGATGAAGATATGGATGTTGAAGTAAATGATGAAGAAATGGAAGTTGAATTGAATGAACAAGAAGAAATGGAAGTTGGAGTGAATGAAGGTGAAGCAATGGATGATGATGATGATGATGATGATGCAATTTTGTCGGAAGATTCGTGTTACGATAGTGAAATGCCTGAGGATGTTCCAGAAGAGATTTTCAGGGTTTTAAATCAGGCTGAAGTAAATACATTGAATCCGTTGAAAAAGATGTGTTGCACATATTTTTACTATACTCCAGGACATGTGAAATTTTGCGCATCGTGCATTGTGAGAATCAGCGGACTATTCTCAATGCTATATGCATATCGTAAACATGACACCAGGTCGTATATACTGATGGACGGTCTCTTCTGTTCGTCGTGTGGAGACCCGTTATATCAAATAATGCCGTGCAATTTGTGCTTAATGTGCACAGGTTCTTTGTGAAAAATATTTAAATTTTAACTGTTTTAGTGTATGTATATATATATATATATATATATATATATATATATATAAACAATATGTGTAACATATGTAGACAATACGCGTCTTCATCAATCAATGTTGTGTCACAGTGCAAAAGAGGTTTTAGGTTAAAATCCAGCGGTGGTAAGCAAATTTTCTATTAAATCATTTTTAAATTGTTGGCTAAATGTAA
Organism: Temnothorax unifasciatus; assembly: GCA_030770225.1. Taxonomy (NCBI): domain Eukaryota; kingdom Metazoa; phylum Arthropoda; class Insecta; order Hymenoptera; family Formicidae; genus Temnothorax; species Temnothorax unifasciatus. The sequence goes on from JASTWK010000591.1 coordinate 21,803, forward strand.
CGCGGCGCCTGAAAACGCGAACGGGGGCCGCGAACGAAAAGACGCGCGCGAACAGTAGACGGGGGCGAGAGGAAGATAACGCGAGCGGGTAACGTCACGCGGACCGCCGCGGCCGTTGCACGCGGTCACCCCTCCCCCCGCGACGCACGAAAACGCGGTACTCCCCTCCCCCGCCCCCGGTACCCCCTGCCCCTCACCCCCGCCCCCGCCCCCGCGACGCACGAAAACGCGGTACCCCCCTCCCCCGCTCCCGGTACCCCCCGCCCTCGCGACGCACGAAAAACGCGGTACCCCCCCTCCCCCGCCCCCGGTACCCCCCCCCCCCGCCCTTCACCTCCCGCCCCCGCCACGCCCGAAAACGCGGTACCCCCCTTCCCCGCCCCCGCGGTACCCCCCTCCCCCTCTCCCGCCTGCGGTACCCCCCGCGGTACCCCCTCCCTCGCCCGCTGTACCCTTCCGCCCCTCACCACCCCTCAGATCCCCGAGTTAGAACTGTCATAGTTTACCTACTTATGTATAATTTCATTCGCGATCAACTTCCGTCGAAGTTGTCGTCATTAGTGAGTGACCTAACGACAGAAGATATCTTTTACGAATGGATCAACTATCACGACAGATTCGTCAAAAGTATACCCGGTGCGGAAGGGGATATCCTCGTCGCGATTTCGACGGATCATTCGTACAGCGTGGATAAGCGGGACAAGGAGGAGAAGGCAGGATGCAGTGGCGGGCTCAACGCGTTGTTCGACCTGACAGAGTCGGGTCGCGATCTCGAACGTATGCCGCAGCATTTATCGAGGATGAAGGATTGACGGATGCTGACCATGAGGTCGCCCGGGGAGATCGGATCGCAGTTGATCCGCCTAGACGTCTTCGACGTCAAGGATATCGCGAATAAGGAGAGGCGTGATTGGTGGAAATACGCGACATTGCGATCTCAGATCTTGACTTTGTCGCGGATCGCAAGCGACAGTTACTGCGCCAGTTATTGGATCAAGCGGCGGATGATTTGAGGAAGATTCCCGGGGTTATGAAGGAGACGAGGAACGTCGTCTATGACAGCAGCCGGAGCGGCGCACAGTGGGGGAAAAAGCATCTTCTGTGGACAAAATTCGACCGACGATCGAATTCTTAACGGATTTTAAAGATTTTTTATTAATTTGTTGGTAATTAAACAGGCCATAAGTATGTTGTGCGTAAATTTTGATTACGGTCCAAATTAAAGATGGCAGAACCAATAAAGTAGGCATAAAATATCAAAACTGCGCGATTGCAATTGAATTCGTAACAAAACTTGCAAGTATCTATGTAATAATGTTAACATGTGTTTGTATAGACGATAATTACAAATCTGTAAGTTGAATAAAAAAAATGGCGAATCCAAAATGGCGGAGAACTACAAATAGCCAGATTTTTATAAAAATTTGTTTTAATGGGTTTTCGGAATCGCTGATTATGAATTTGTGACCAAATTACAAAAAAAGAAGGCAAATCCAATATGGCGGCTAAGAAAAAACAAAGTTATTCGATTTTCATGAAAATTGGTTGTAAAATTGGTTTTTGTAGCTATTTTACAAAATTTAAAGATAAAATTTTCAAGATTCAACTTTTATGTCGGAAAAGTTGAAAGTGTGGCTTTGCATCAAAATTAGCTCTGTATAGTTTTTTAAGGTTGTTGATTTTATATATCTGCAAAGTATAGACCAGATAGTATGGATCTTTTTTCTAAAAAAACTGAGTGATTTTGTTATATTATTTTATCATGTAAATGATATATAGTATAAGTGCATTATATCATAAAGCAACAAGTAAGCCCCTTTACCAACGTCAAGGTATCAGTCATGAAAAAAGTTTGGAATTATATATATTTTATTTTTTTTGTTTTTAATATTTTTTGGAATTTTTTTTTATATTTTATATTTTATAATAAGAAACAAAAATTAATTTACATTTGTACGTAATTTTTTACATTTTGGCGGAGTTATATATATATATATATATATATATATATATATATATATATATATATATATATATATATATATATATAAAACCATTATATATATATATATATATATAACTCACCAAAAAATTATTAAAAACAAAAAAAATAAAATATATATAACTCCAAACTCTTTTCATGACTGATACCTTGACGTTGGTAAAGGGGCTTATTTATTGCTTCATGATATAATGCACTTATATATCATTTACATGATGAAGTAATATAACAAAAGTCAGTCAGTCCTTGTAGAAAAAAGATCTATACTTTCTGGTTCATACTTTTCAGATATATAAAATCAGCCACCTTAAAAGGCTCTTTTCAGAGCTAATTTTGATGCAAAGCCAGACACTTTCAACTTTTCCGTCATAAAAGATAAATTTTGAAAATTTTATTTTTAAATTTTGTTAAATAACCACAAAAACCTGTTACAACCAATTTTCATGGAAATCGAATAACTTTGTCTTTTCTTAGCCGCCATATTGGATTCGCCTTCTATAATTTTGTCATTTTGATCACAACTTCATAATCAGCGACTTTGAAAACCCATTAAAACCAATTTTTATGAAAATCTGGCTATTTGTAGTTTTCCGCCATTTTGGATTTGCCATTTTTTTTATTCAACCTACAGATTTGTAATTATCGACTATACAAACATATAATAACATTATTACCCGAGAAAAAATAATTTTGACTAATCATATATAATTGTATATAATTATGTATAGAATCATAAATAAATATATATGGGTATATTTATGATCATGTATATTTACATCTTGCTCCTTGTATGATTATATGTGGATCCATATATGATATAAAAAATTTTGAGATGTTTGACATACATGCAAAGTCTTCTTTTATTGAAAGTTTAACTTTTAGCAAGGACTGTACGACACATACATCCTTAAATATAGTCATATATGAATTCATATACAGTCAGATATGAGTCAGGCTTGATTAGATCTAATCATATATATATATATATATATATATATACAGACTGTTCTAAAAAAGGGGGGCCAAAATTTAGGGAGATATTCCTCACACCTAAAGGATGAAAAAATGTTATATGAACATGGGTGCGGAAACGCTTTTTTATTTCTGCCTGGCTTCTTTTCTAAGTCTGCGACGTTACGGCTAAATGAGATAGTGACCTTATTTTCCAGGCAACTCAAGGTCACTTTAAAAACAAATGTAAATAAACCTACTGATTAAACGATTGTCGTCCACAATGATTAATCTTAAATTGTTTCTTGTGTAAGTAATACAGTCAACAGTATTTTCAACACAACTCCTGAATAAAGCGTTTCCGCACCCATGTTTATATAACATTTTTTCATCCTTTAAGTGTGAGGAATATCTCCCTAAATTTTGGCCCCCTTTTTTTAGAACACCCTGTATATATATATATATATATATATATATATATATATATATATATATATATATATATACACATACCTCATTGTCTATTGAAGCTTTTCCACAAATATATTTTTATTATACATTTTATTGTATTTTCAAATAAACGTAATAAATTGAATATATTCTCACAAATATTTATGATAATAATAAGCATGTTAAATAATTATATTTACTACATTATAATACAAAATTATCGAATATAATGGGTTTTTATTATAAATAATAATATTATATTGAAAAATCATTTTATTCACCATATTTGTTTAACAGTATTCGGTCGTTTACATATATAATCACCGACTTTCAGAACTTGACAGATTGACTTAATATCGTTAAGTTTAAATAACATAAAATCTCCACTTTCTTTTACAAGAATTATGTGTTTAACTTTTGAATTTGTTTCCAAATGATAAAACATTTTGAGATTCTCGACAGTAAAGCAGTTAAGAATAAAATATAAGTCATTATGAATCAGAGAAATATCGAATTAATCCGTAATAAACGGATTACAATGCGTGACTCATATATGAATAGATGTGATTATTTTAATGGTCATATATGACCGTCTATATGATTTTGTATGAGCATGCATGGTTAGACCTGGCCAATTTTCGGATCTGATCATATAAACAATAATATATGATCATATATAATTAGTCCAAATTATTTTTTCTCGGGTACGTAGATACTTGCACGTTTTGTTACGAATTCAATTGCAGTCGCGCAGTTTTGATATTTTATGCCCACTTTATTGGTTCCGCCATCTTTAATTTGGACCGTAATCAAAATTTACGCACAACATACTTATAGCCTGTTTAATTACCAACAAATTAAAAAAAATCTTTAAAATCTGTTAAGAAGTCAATCATCGGTCAAATTTTGTCCACAGAAGGTGCTTTTTCCCCCACTGTGCGCGGCTGGGCTGGGTTCGAAAGAGACGCGGAGGAACAAAAGCGAGGCGCGGGCTGGCAGAATGAAAGCGTATCGTCTTTGGTAATAAAATAACAAGAGTTTATTCTATAGTAACAAATGCTCACGATATTTACAAAGATTTAATGTGCGCAGAATACAAGGTCGTGGGGCACGCGGAGGCGCGCGAGATAAACCGGCGTGACACAGTGAAAAGCGCGCGTGAGTACAATTCTCGTGGGGTGGCACTAGCGGCCGGATACACGCGCGGGGCGCTCGCAACGGGCGATTGGCTTGTCGCGGGCGGCGCGAGGTAAAGTGCGGTACGTACTGGGAGGAGCCGATACTTTCGGCGGCCTCGCGGGCCGAATCGCGGGACAAGATGTATCGGCGCGGGTGGGGCCGGTTTTTCTGGCGTCGCGGATCGGAGCGCGGATGCGGCGATGAGATTGCTGTGATTCCGCTCGGAGGGCGGCAGGAGCGATCTAACGCGAGTCCGACCACTGAGAAGCGCTCGGTGGAGGCAGAGTACGGCGGCTCCACCCCCAATGGAAGGCTGCAAACGTCTGGAGACGAGGCGGTATCCGGCGAGACACACTCGGTGGAGGCAGAGAAACGCTCTACTCCCGTTCGGATAGCCCTGTGTATGAGGAAGCTGGTCGTTTGCCGAGACGCACTCGGTAAAGACAGAGTATGCCAAAAGCTCTCTACCCTTGTTCTGACTAGCGGATGCGGGGGTTCAGGATCGGTGCGGTCGGTGAACAAGTTGATCGTGGAATCGCAATTTGCGTTAACAATGCTCGGTTTATATACACGCCGCGGCGGCGTTACGGAGTGGCGGGGGTAGCGACAGCGATCGCGAGCGCCGGGACGGTGCGGCGGAACGGCCGGAGATTACGGCACAGTATATACAGTAGCGCAACTCCTCTGATTTCGTGTTGGCCAAAACGGATTGCGCATGCGTGAAATAAAGCACTACCTCTGTCTCTTTTCTTCTTACTGTCTTTCCTTTTCTAACGGATTTAGAGACACATTTAAATGCTAAGGCGTTATAGTGCTGTAGACAGCTATAGAGTAACTTGATAAAAGTCGGAAAAAAATTGTGTGAAGTGTGTGATTGTAAAGTGTGTGATTGTAAAGTGTGTGATTGTGAAGAGATTTGTGAAGAGATTTGTGAAGTGATTGTGAAGTGATTTGTGTATTGAAAGTATAGGAAGGAAAGTTAACCTGTATAAATTTTATACAGGTTTTTTTTTCTTTGAGAGCACTTTGATCTTAGCTTTGTTTCAGATTTTTTTGCTACGAGAAGGAATTAGAAAATGGAAAAAACTATTAAAAACTTTAAAAAAGAAAGTCATTGGTGTGCAGTGACAGGATGTATGAGCACCATAAATGTGAAAAAACGACACTTCTTCCTTTTTCCAAAAGAACATGATAGGTACAATACTATTTTAATAATTGTTTACATCATTATTTCATTATTTGCGTAATTTAATTAATTATTCTGACATATACAGGTGGTTGGCATGGGTTCAAGCATGCAGAAGATTAGATTTAATACTAAAAGGCCCCGAGTATGCTCACCGCAATTGTCGATTGTGCCATGTACATTTTGAAGAAAATAAATATAAAATGGTCAAAAGTCGAGCTCGTCTTCGTCCAGATGCTGTACCAACAAGATGTTTAGAGTCCACTAATAATAAGTAAGTTTTTATTTATATTAATTTTAATTACTCTTTATTTGGAAAAATCTAGTTTTGATACTTGAGAATATTTTTGATAGTAATATAAAATAATTAAAAATATATTATTTTACAGCAGTACTACAACCTCTACAGTATCAACGGATGTAGTATCAATGGAAAATGAAAACAATAATGTGTAAGCTATTTTTGCATTTATTATAAAAATATTAGAAAAATTAAATTTAAATTAACACATAACTCAAATCAACTTTTTTCCAGAAACACAATAATGGACAATGATGAGTGCTACGCTTTTAGCATTGAACAACACATGTCAATGGACACTATACAAGAAGAAACAACAAGGTCAAATAAAAAAATATATATGTATATATTTTAAATTATGATTTAAATAATTGGTAATTATTTAGTAATACGGACCACCCTCCGATGACCTTGACCTTGACATATGTTGTCAAGGTCACCCTCCTGAGTGACCTTCAGAAGTTTTTAGCCGGCGGTCGTTATTCGTTAAAAAGTTATTAACAAAAAAAGGTTCGAAAATATAGCAGCTATTTTGAAAAGTATAAACGACTAACATTACGTTTTTTTTTAAAGCAAAGAATAATTTATTTCGCGAGAAAGTCGCTGCTTTACCAAAATACAACATTTAAAGCAGTAAATTGTTGATAAATTGGAGTCTTTGTTAAAGCAGAGAATACTTTATTTCGCGAGAAATCGCTGCTTTACCAAAAAAAGAAATGTCGTTGGAAATGCGAATATTTCGCCTATTCGAAAAATGTTTAGGGATAAAAATTTCAAAGATTATAATCGAATGATCATAGTAAATTTTGCGTATTTAAATGCAATTTCTGAAGAATTTTTACATGACATTTTGACATTTACTTTAAAAGAAGCGTACACAAGTGAGCGAAAACGAAATGTCAAAGATAGGTTTCGTTATTTAAATCACGAGGTTGTAACGATACGCCCCGACAATACGTATCGTTCCGGCCGACCAACCTGCCGAGAAGCGCCCAGCCGACCATCCGCCGGGCAAGAAACGGGCCCGAGGTGCCCGCGTTACATTTAAATTCAGGTAGCATGTATTGTTAGGAAGTCCGCGAACGGACTCACCGCGGTAACCGTCTCGGAGCGCCGAGCAGTACCGAAAGCGGCCGAAGACCGCCGAACGCAATCGCGGCGCCGGGACGCCGTAATCTCCGACCGCTCCGCCGCATCATCCCGGCGCTCGGGATTGCCGTCGCCGTTACCCCCGCCACACCGACGCCGCCGCGACGGGTATATAACGAGGCGTCTGATAACGATAAGACGATTCTGCGACCGACCAGATCACCGTTCCGACCGATCCTGAGCTCCTACAACCATCCGCTAGTCAAATACATAGGTAGAGAGTTTCTCTGTCTTAGCCGAGTGCGTCTCGGTAAAACGACCGGCTTTCTCTTTCAAATTATCCGAACGAGGGTAGAGTGCTCCTCTACCTCGAACGAGCGCTTCTCGCCGGATACTTCCTCCGACCCGCGACGTCTGCCACAAGGGGTAGAGCGTTACTCTGCCTACACCGAGTGTTTCTCGGTGGACAGCCCGCGACTAGGAAACCCTTCCGCCTGTCCTGCGGAATCCACGCGACTCTTTGTCGCCCTCGCGCCGCGCGCCATTCATACGCGCTTCGATACGTCATCGCGCAAATCCGCCCGCGACCCGCCGGAAGAAACCGCTCCGCGCGGCCCGCGCTAATCCGCCCATCGGGGCGTTCCTCACGTACCGATCCGCGCACCGCGCCGCCTTGTCATCACCGACTCTGCATACCGCGACTCTGTACACCTTCATCTCATCGCGCAATCATCAATCTGTAAATACATTCGCGACACTGTACACCGCGAATCATTGGTATAGTAATAAACATCTTGTTTTGTTATCAATCCGAATACGCTTCATTCTGCCGGCACACACCTCGCATCCGTTCCTCCGCGCCGCCTTCGAACCCAGCCCAGCCGCGAGCTAGTTCCGCGCTTCGAAGACGGATTGTTTTAAGGTAATACTTTTATTTTTTGATTACTATATTAAATATGTATATTTATTAAATATTTTTCATAAATTTATAGGAATTTGGGCGAAATCGACGTAGTCGAGTTTACAGCTACAGTGTCTATTTCAAAGAAATGTTGGATTTAAATTTTGAACCACGTAAAAATTATTAATAAAGTAATAATTATTATAATATATGTATGCTATTATTTTGTCCTGTAATTTCTTTTTTTGGTAAAGCAGCGATTTCTCGCGAAATAAAGTATTCTCTGCTTTAACAAAGACTTCAATTTATCAACAATTTACTGCTTTAAATGTTGTGTTGGTAAAGCAGCGACTTTTTCGCGAAATGAAGTATTCTCTGCTTTAAAAAAAAAAACGTAATATTAGTCGTTTATGCCTCTCAATACTCAAAATAGCTGCTATATTTTCGAATTTTTTTTTGTTAATAACTTTTTAACGAATGACGACCGCCGGCTAAAAACTTCTGAAGGTCACTCAGGAGGATGACCTTGACAACATATGTCAAGGTCAAGGTCATCGGAGGGTGGTCCGTATTACTAAATAATTACCAAATAATTTAAATCATGATTATTATACAATAGATCTGCCAGAAAAAAATGCATTTAGATATGTATGTGGGTACCTAATAAAAAAATGTTTAGAAATACATTCATATGATACATGTAAATAAAATAGATTATGTAAATAAAAGCAAGGCTACTTTTGATGATACAACGTTATATTCTTCATTTCGAGCTTATGAAAACAATGAAACAAACATGTTCGGGAGCTTAAATATAGCAAGCGATGATTTCTGTTTATATATACACAAGTTAGAAGAAATATTTGTGACAAATTTTGAAAACAATTGTTTTCAGAAAAATATTGGCAGTTACTTATTTCAGCTTGTGCAAAATGTAATTTTTGAACCGCCGTGTCCGCATTTTCTAAAATATTTATTAAATTATTTTTGCGTATGCGTATTTATTATACATTATCAGAACATAACAAATCATGTAAGAAAGAAAGTAAGAGGAAAAATAGAAAACTTATAAATATTCTACATTTACAAAAAAAAATCCTTTTTGATCTTTACTTTATATCTGTATCTAGCCTTGTTTTTATAAGTATTTATGTAATTAAATATTCTTATATTTATATTTATTATTATTATTATTATTATATTATTTTTGCTTTTTGTCTGTCTCTCTTTTCGATTTGTATCGAGGTGGATCGAGTAGCTGAGATACAGATAGATGAGAGAGGTTGGAGAAAAGAAGCTGAAGAAGTTTATGTATTATTAGTATTACAATGCGCGAATTATATATTTAGTTTTTAATATTAAGTTTTTAATATTATTAATGCAATTTTTTTGTGCAATAACTTAGCATTATCAGTAAAGTTTTCAATAGTATATATTCATTATTTGTAAAAATTTCTACCCCTACTTCATATACAATTCTTTAAAATTCGGTCTATTAATTCCCAAAAAATTGAAAAAATTTCGGTACCGGCTTCCAAAAAGATCGGTAACGAAAAATTATACACTTTATAACACTCCCCGGAAAATTCTACCCCTGTTTGATCTATAATTCTTTGAGATTCGGTCAATTATTTCCCAAAAAATTAAAAAAATTAGAAAAACCGGTTTTCAGTAAATTGATAACAAAAAACTATACACATAGTGGCACTCCCTGAAAAATTCTACCCCTATTTCATATACTTTCGGTAAAAATTCGGTTTAGGGATTTGGGCTGGACGTTGATGAGTGAATGAGTCAGTCAGTCAGTCAGTCAGTCAGTCAGTCAGGACATCTTCCTTTATATAGTGTATATATATATATATATATATATATATATATGGGGCATTCTCCGTGAAATCAGACACCCCCCCTGTCCAAAAATTGGGGTCACCTAAAAAATTCATTCGGGGCTCATTTTATAGCTACACATATGTAGTTTCATTTGAGCTGTGGCCTTTTGAAAAATCAACATGGCGGACCCTAATATGGTAACCGAAGTCTGCCGGTAACGAGGTACGACAGTGTTAATGGGTTTATTTAGTACTTAGCATTAAATCCATAGAAAAAATGAATTTTTAGTTTGTCCAAAACCAATATGGCGGCCCAATTATCCGTGAAATGCTAAAAAATAACTATTTTGTTCTTTAAAAATTACAAACTGCGTTCAATTTCCATGAAAATTTATATCATGATACATTTTGAGATGTTGATCGTAAATTAACAATTGGGACGTCGTATTTGAATATGACGAAATCCAATATGGCGACTGTATATTCAAAAAATGCTAAAAAATAATGACGTCGATATTCAAATCATACAGACTCGTTCTAATTATTATTAATTTGAGTGTTACGGTATTTTTTAATTGCTGCTCATCAACAAGAATGTTTAAACAATAAGTAGATAATGTTCGCTCAATATAAACAATTCAAACAAGGGCTAGCAAACTAGCTAGATCTTTGTGCTAATATAATATATTCTGACAAAAATAAAAATAAAAATAATCATACGTTTCGGCCATAACTGTGGCCTTTTTCAGTGTACAATGACATCGTTGAATAACATAGAAGTCGTAAAATATTAAATTATTACAGTACCCCTTTATCTTATAGTCTCATATTAAAACATTACAATACCTCCTTATCTTAACATAATTAAGCGCCAATCGCATCCTTACATGCTACCGCGTATCGTCAGTCGCATACATATCATCGTATCAATCCCAATCCCATCTCGCCGGAGCAGGAAACACCGATCATCGTGTCCACTATTTTTAGCATCCATTAGTCGATCGAGGAAGGATCCGTCTCTATTGTCCAACACGTTGCGATCAAGGGATAGATATGCCCGATGCCGAATGTCCTTGTATAAATTATTTGATTTAGTTAGTGTTGGAATTGAATGTAATACAAATCAAATATATTATTGATACCTTGCAACCGCCGAAACGCGTGTCGAGGAAAACTTGTTTAATTGTGGTCGGTCTAATGTCAAATGCGAGAGTCAGAGATATGTCAAGAGGAACATGTGGAGGGGACTGAGAATAGGAAGGGAAAGGAACCTGAGTGGGAATCAGGAAGGACGGAGTGCGTTAAGAATCGGGAGATAAGCTTCTGGCAATAATTCCGTGTCACTATGTTTGTTAAGACCCTCGCTCTGTCTTTTGATATGCAGCATCTCAGAAATGAATCGTTTATTGTAAATCGGTTTATTGTCTAAAATTTTTACCCCTTTCCAATCCAATCTATGATCCGTTTTAAGACGATGTTCGCTAATCACCGATGGAGATCCGCTTTTCTTCATAATGTCAGATTTATGCTCTTTTATTTTGGTCTTAAGCTGTCTTTTAGATTGCTCCACATAAGTAGCATCACAATCAAAACAACTAATCTTGTAAACTATTCCACAATGTGCCGATTTTTCTAATTTGTCCTTACCCGTTGTAATAAAACTGTCCAACTTGAACGGAATCGTAAACGCCGGATGGAAATTGATGTTTTTTGATATTGTCGTAAAACCTTCTGAAATAAATCTGATGTACGGAATTGTAAAATTAGGAGTCTTATTATCAAAATAATGGTTGTTAAGAGGTAACCCGATAAAAACAGTCACGTCACATCCACGTCGAATCCACGTAATTTACGTGGACTACGTGGATGCAGATTTATCCACAAACTATCTACATGAATGCAACGTTCTTTTCTCATTACTACATCGAAGTCTATTATCTCCAAAATATCAATGTAGATTCTCTGTGGATATATCTATTAAGAAATATGTACAAAGAATTTTTATTGACATTTCGAGGATAAAAGACTTTGATGTAGTGATGAAAAAAAACGTTACATCCATGTGGATAGTTTGTGGATAAATCTGCATCCACGTAATTTCTATTAAAAATTATAATTAATCAATGAAAGTATTATTAAAATGTTATTACTTTTTAAACTGAATTTGTTTCTTAAGATGATTTTTGAAAAATTACATAGTTGCGCTGGTTATGACATATGTAGACTATATATAACGCTTGCATCAAATGAAGACGTCTACCACGTAAGGCAGTTGGCTCACGATGCAGAGATCCCGAGTTCGAATCCCACCAAGGTAAGTGTGTTTTTCAAATACGAGAAAATATTTATAATCATAGACTGCATCCTAAGAAACAAATTTAGTTAAAAAATAGTAATGAAATTTCAAAATAAATAATTTTTTTATGTCGGGTGAATAATTATTCAGTGAAACATGTCACTCTTTTCAGAGTTGAAGAATCACTCCAAGTAAAGAATGAATAATTCACTTTTTCGAAAAATGAAATTTCACTCCAATTAGACTGGCAGTATTTTTATTATTCCTAGGAGTGAAATCTCACTCTTTTGAAGTGAGATTCTACTCCAAGAAATTTAGAGAGTGGATTTCACGTCAAATCGATGATCTCATCCACGTGGACTACAGTACCGTTCTTGAGCGGATTGTCCACTCGAATGTCCACGTGGATTCCACGATGCTGATCCACGTAGCAATAACGTGGATTTCACGTACTGTTTTTATCGGGAATGTGTTGTGAGCAAGGAATTTAATCCTTCTTCTGATAGTAGAAAAAATGAACCCAAGCGGATATCCATTGTTAAGTAATGTGTTAATCATATCGTCAAAATTTATTTTATGAAATTGTGGGTGTGACAGAGAGATGATCTTATCCGTAAGCCTGTATATTACGCCTCTTTTGTGACAAAGTGGATGGTTTGAATTGAAGTTTAAATATCTGCCAGAGAAAGTAGGTTTGTGGAAATGATCGAAAATAACCCTTTCATCCTCTATGACAATGGTGGCATCCAAGAAATTAAGTCTGCCCTCCCGATCTCACAGGTAAATTGCAATCGTTCATGCAAAGAATTAAAAACCTCCAATGTATTATCTATCTCATTACAAGGAGCATCCATTGCAATATCATCAACATACCGACAATAAAATTGTGGAACATAATTGACTTGTGAGATTGCAATCTTCTCAAGGTCACACATGACCATATCCGCCGCTATCGGTGACAGGGAGACCTAAGTCGTCTACAGACGATTCCGAGTCTCGACATCGAACTCGCGAAACTCATGTTCGACCGTTAGACGCCATGCCGTCGTAAGCGGTGAGATCCCGACGACGGGCAGAGGCGCCGTACGGCAAACCGGGCTCGTGCGACGACCGGCCCGCGAGGACCGGCCGCCTAGTAGTGTGTCACATTGTTTTGAGCCTTTCGACTCACGAGACTCCTAGAGATATCATTGCCACCTTTGACTAGAGAGGATACGGCCTTAGAGGCGTTCAGGCATAATCCCACGGATGGTAGCTTCGCACCACCGGCCGCTCGACCAAGTGCGTGAACCAAATGTCCGAACCTGCGGTTCCTCCATTGGACTGCCAAAAATTTGCTTGTAAAACTTGTTGAAAGAAAAGAATGTCGAGTTGAGAATTAGTCGGATTGCAATCGTGAATTCGTCAAACGGAATGTCGGTGTGCTTCCAAAGAATGTTTAATTTCAATATGTCGAAACCAACATAGCGGCCAGTTTATAAGTAAAATGCTGAAAAATGATTATCTTGTGAAATGAAACGTGGTTGATCAAAAATGGCCGCTTGATTTTGAAAAAACAAATTAAAACAGTGATCGTTTTTTAGAACTTACAAACTTGTCTTATTTATCACTTAATTGAGCGCTGCAGTATTTCCTCGTCGCTAATCTCTTACTAGCTGGTTACCCGGGCTTCGCCCCGGAGGACATATGTAATAAGACACGCAATCTTTTTCTACTCGGTCAATTATTTCCAGAGAAATTGAAAAAATTTCTGATATCGGTTCCAAAAAAGATCGGTAACGAAAAACTATACAGTTTATAGCACTTCCCGGAAAATTCTACCCCTGTTTTATATACAATTCTTTAAGATTTGGTCAATTATTTGCCGAAAAATTGGAAAAATTTTGGATAACGGTTCCCAAAAAGATTGGTAACAAAAAACTATTCACTCTATAGTTCTCCTTGGAAAATTCTACCCCTATTTCATATATAATTCTTTAAGATTCGGTTGAAAACTGTGGATTTGCATAGCGGACAAACATACAAACATACATACATTCATTTTTATATATATAGAGATTAAGATATTAAAAAGTACAATATAATGGATTTTATATGGCTACGTAAGTCTGCGAAAAACGTTCTAAAACAGTTTCTGCAAATAGTTATTTTCACGACTATTCCACGGGCTACACTTTATTGCAGGTAGTTTTCAAAATTTGTTTTCACAACTACTGTTTGCAGTAAGTTGAGTTCGGGTGTTCGCAAACAGTCGTTCTCACGACTACTTCTCGGGCGGCGATTTACTGCAAACGGTTTTTGGCAGTTGTTTTCACAACTACTGCTTGCAGTAAGTTGAGTTCGGGTGTTCGCAAACAGTCGTTCTCACGACTACTTCTCGGACGGCGATTTACTGCAAACAGTTTTTGGCAGTTGTTTTCACAACTACTGCTTGCAGTAAGTTGAGTTCGGGTATTCGCAAACAGTCGTTCTCACGACTACTTCTCGGGCGGAGATTTATTGCAGGCATTTTTTTTAGTTTCTCTCACGATTTTTAGTCACTTTAAAGTGTCTTCAAATATTAATCAGTTCTTTGCAGAACTACTTACCAATACTTCTTGCAAGAAGGAACTATCATTTTACTGTAGTCTTCACATCACTTGTTTTTTATTTTGTATCCAACCTTATACTCAATCACTATGTCTAAAAAAGTTTGTACAGATAGATGCATCAATCCTTTTATGAAAGATGGTGTACCAAATCACAAAAGTTCAAATCTCAAAAAAATATCAAAAACATTTTTACAAGAAAGACCTGATTTCCCAAAAAATGCTATGATATGTAACGATTGTAGATTAAAACGTTCACTGAATCGATCAAGTAGTGCTATGTCTTTAGATGATTCCTGTCATAATATTGATACTATGGAATGTGATGAAATCTCATCTGAGAATGATGTTGACAACCCAAACTCTTCCCTGAATAATGAAGACGAATTTCGATTATCCCGGTTACTTGAGTTGGAAGAACTTCTACAAGGGTTGAAAGATAAATTTGCAAGCTTGGAAGGTAATGACCCAATGAAGCTAAAAATTCTCACTATTGCACCAGAATTTTGGAGCATTAGAAAAATTTCTAGCGAGTTTAATTCATCATTATACTTAGCGACAAAAGCTAAAGAATTAAGATTATCTCGTGGGGTTTTGGCTGAAGTAACTTCAAGAGCTGGTAAACGTTACCAGACTCTACCATTACAAAAATAAATGACTTTTTGATTAGTAGAATTATGCCGAGGATAAAGGATACTGTGTCGGTGAAAGTTGATGGCGAGCGTGTTAAGGTACAAAAACGTTTTTTGTTAATAGATCTCAAAGAATTACATATGTTATTTAAAGAATCACACCCCGATAATCCAGTTGGTTTTAGTACTTTCGCAAAGCTCCGACCAAAACACTGCATATTTTAGTCATAAATTACAAGTTCTTAAACCCCACTCATTCATTGCAAAGCAACAATCACAATTTATTTCACAAAAGAAAATTGATTTACGTAATGGAGAAGTACTCGTAATGTTTGATTTCTCAGAAAATTATTCATATATTGCGCAAAATGCTTCTCAAGCTTTTCATTTCAACAATCAACAGTATACTGTGTTTCCTACTATATATTATTATAAAGAAAAATCTGAACTAAAGCATCAAAGTTGTATTTTTTTGTCAGATAGTGTAAGGCATGATACTGCTGCTGTTTACACGATACAAAAGCAATTAATGCCAGAAATCAAGAAAACTGTTAAAAATGTTTAAAAAATAATATATATTACGGATCGTGCTAAGCAACATTTTAAAAACAGATTTCAAATGGCTAATCTTCTTAATCATAAAGAAGATTTCGATGTTGATGCAGAGTGGCATTTTTGTGCAATTGCACACGGTAAAAGTTGTTACAACGGTATCGGAGCTATATTTAAACGAGAGGCATACAGAGCAAGTCTTTTAGCTAAGCCTTCTCAGGCTATTTTAACACCACAAGCTCTCTTCAGTTGGTCAAAAATTCACTTTAAAAATATTAAAATGTTCTATTTCAGCAAAGTTAATCACGACAAATCAGCAAGACACCTAAAAAAGAGGTTCTAATCAGCGTACCCAAAATTTTAAAGAATCACTCTTTTACCGTTCTAGCATTAAAAAATTTATTTATCAAACAATTTTCTAATGCTACACATGGAGTAGAATTTTTCCAGTGAATACAGAATAATTTTTTTTCTTCGCTGGCTGGACAGTCTGTCTCTCTTGCCTTCACTGGCCGGACAATCTGTCTCTCCTGCCTTTACTGGCTGGACAGTCTGCCTCTCTTGCCTTCACTGGCCGGACAATCTGTCTCTCCTGCCTTCACTGGCTGGACAGTCTGCCTCTCTTGCCTTCACTGGCCGGACAATCTGGCTCACCTGCCTTCACTGGCTGGACAGTCTGCCTCTCTTGCCTTCACTGGCCGGACAATCTGTCTCTCCTGCCTTCACTGGCTGGACAGTCTGCCTCTCTTGCCTTCACTGGCCGGACAATCTGTCTCTCCTGCCTTTACTGGCTGGACAGTCTGCCTCTCTTGCCTTCACTGGCCGGACAATCTGTCTCTCCTGCCTTCACTGGCTGGAGAGTCTGTCTCTCTTGACTTCACTGGCTCGAAAGACTACCTGTCTTGCCTTCACTTACTTATTCAATGTCAAAATGAAGAAAAAGTTCATATTTTGTTGACCAGTGTAACCAGAAATGTACTTAAGTTAACCAAATGAGATGATTTTTTATCGATTTATGGACTTATTCAGATACTGAGGCATATATGCTGTATCTCGTAAACTAGATCTGATAGACCACAAATCTGACGGTATACTTGGATTCTGCACCTCACAATTACCTAGGAACACTTAAAAAATCGCAAGCAACAAAATGTGTAATTGGAAAGAGTTTGTATGATTTGAATATCGACGTCATTATTTTTTAGCATTTTTCGAATATAAAGCCGCCATATTGGGTTTCGTCATATTCAAATACAACGTCCCAATTATTAATTTACGATCAACATCTCAAAATGTATCATGATATAAATTTTCATGGAAATTGAACGCAGTTTGTAATTTTTAAAGAACAAAATAGTTATTTTTTAGCATTTCACGGATAATTTGGCCGCCATATTAGTTTTGGACAAACTAAAAATTTATTTTTTCCAATTCAATGCTAACTACTAAATCTATTAACACACTGTTTTATAACTTCCAAGTAACGATTTCATCTGTCGTACCTCGTTACCCGCAGACTTCGGCCACCATATTGGGGTCCGCCATGTTGATTTTTCAAAAGGCCACAGCTCAAATAAAACTATATATGTGTAGCTATAAAATAAGCCCCGAATGAATTTTTAGGTGACCCCAATTTTTGGACAGGGGGGGTGTCTGATTTCACGGAGAATGCCCCATATATTTATTTATTTATATATAACATACTATTATTATTAGTATAATATTTCATATATTAGTATTTATATATCATTATTTTGCATCATTAACGATTCATCTATTATATATGTAATATTTTTTAATATTTTAATTTCTTTCATTTTTTTACGCGCGCATGTTAACATTGTACATTGTTAACAATAATTGTGCATAATTTTTATTGAAACTAACAGATACGGTTGTATCTTGCGCCAACTGCGTTAAATTAACCTCAATATGGACTGAACGAGTAGGAAAGAGAGAGATGACGAAGAGAGAAGTGAGACATAATACTGCTTTATTTTGCGCATGCGCACTCCATTTTGGCCAACACTAACATCAAAGGTGCCGACAGAGAGTTACGCTACTGTATATACTGTGATTACGGTGTCCCGACGCCGCGATCGCGTTCGGTGGTCTTCGGTCGCTTTTGGCACCGCTCGGCGCTTCGGTTGCCGCGGTAAGTCCGTTCGCGGATTTCCTATCATTACATGGAAGTATTAAAAATAAAGTGGGCACACCGTGCCCGTTCCTCGCCCGGCGGATGGTCGGCCGGGCGGTCTTGGTTTGATATTCGGCCGGAACGATGCGTATTCCGGGGCGCATCGTTACAAATTTTTGCGTTAAAAAAATTGTTAGATTTTGCAAAAATAATAGGTGGGTGTGGAGTTAAATTAAATGACATATTTGAAAAATGTGTGTTTACGCCATTGTAAAGAGCACAAAAAATCATAAACCTTTTATATAAAACTCTTTTTCATACGCCTTATATTTTCGAAGATATTCGCTAACAATTATAAAATCCGTTATTTTCGAGGATTCGTTTCAACCCCTAAACGTCGAGATACACCGCTAAAAAAATGGGAGTCTAATATTTTTTGATGCTCTACAACATATCCAAAGCCTATCCAAATCGGTGAGGGACACTTCCGACCGTTCCCTTGTAAGTCCCGCATTACCAGAGGGAGAGCTAAAGATCGCAAGTATCGTGCTGGGTGCATAGCACAGGAAACACTCAATCATGTGCTCCAGTACAGCCACAGAACACACGCAGAAAGGATGAAGCATGATGCACGCGGCATGATGCAGTGGTCGCCTACATAGCCAGACGAATGCTCAGAAGTGGTTACCAAGTCCTCAAGGAATTCCATTACAACACCTCCAATGGGTTAAGAAAACCGGACCTGGCAATACTGGGACAAACAGCGGTGATGGTTGATGCCCAAGTAGTCAGCGAGCAGACTGACCTGAATGTTGCCCATAGAAGAAAGTTCGCTTAATACAAGGAGCCGGCAGTGGTGGAGGCGATCAGGATCAAACACAGCGTTCAAAGGGCAACCTCAACAACTCTGTCGTGGAGGAAAGAATGGAGTTCAGTTTCTGCAAAGAAACTTAGAAAATTCGGGTTTGTCAGCTCGAGTGACCTGTAGCGACTAGCGTACTGGTCGGGGACGTAATGAGCTTCAAGATGTTCAGCACGACAATATCGATGGACTATCGCGTAGAGGTAGGATAGATATTCCCCCTTCCCAAACCCCTCAGTGCTGCCTGCTATTTCAGGCATAATATGCCCTCCCCTTAGTTATAGGACCTCTACTCGAACACGCGGATGTTGAAATGGAAATATGTACAGTAAAAATAATACGAGGAGCGGTATTACAGGAAAGACAATACGCGGAGTTTGAGATGAAGCGCTATGTACAATGCGGCGCACAGTGGGGCCAAATCCCAAAAAGCTGGTCAAAAGTCGAAAAATAAAGTTTCGATTCCGAGGATTTAAAGTGGTGGGTTTGTTTGAGTAATAGTCCGAAGGTCGGATTCTAGACTAGAGAACGTCCTACCCCTTATACCTGCTCGTACACGTTAGTTCAAAAGTGACGCTCGCTCGAACAAGACGTGTCGTGTTCGAAGCCGAGTTTTAAACGTTATATTCAGGAGGTCGCCAAAACTATAAAAATAAAGCAATTCCAAATCTAAAAAATGGATTCGACAGCTGGAAGTACGTAGAATATTATCATGTATTACAAAATTTATAGTAATAATTTATGTGATATTAATAAACAAATGAGTTGTACGAAAATAAACGTAAAATTGCAACGGAAAATTTAAGAAACGTAGAGAAAAGTTTATGAGTTCTGTAGAGTTCTGCGACCTGACCTATTGCATGTTGTAGATTCAAGTATTATTTAATGAAAACAACAAAAAACTGCTGCTTTTAGCTGCTTTCCTGCTATTGGTGCAAGTTTTTGTAATGAAAAACAATGTTCTTTTGAATTGAATTGAATTTTAAACATTAAAAACGTAAAATATTGAAAAAATGTTTCTGATAAAAGTTGTAGGGTTTTGAAATATCTATTCAGGAGTGTACTCACATTGTGGGCCCGGGGCCCTATATGGGCTCAGTCAGGCCCAAGTCAATTTTTTATTATATTAATCCCCATTTTTTATTGCGCATTTTGATTCTACGGCTCAAGATAGAAGTATTTTGTATCAAGTCAATTTTTGCTAAGCCCCTTCCAAAAGGCCCAAAATTTTGGGCCTTTAGGAAGGAGTTTAGCGAAAAATTAGGTACCTGCTAAAATATTTCTAATTTAGAGCGTAAAATTAAAATCCATAAAAAATAAAGATTAATAATTTTTCATTGTCACTGTGGAGAAAATTTTAAAAATAAAAATTTAAAATTCGAAGTATAGGTTTCAATAAAAAATCCGCACGAATGACCTGGGCTAACTAAGAACCAGCGCGGTCAATGATGCGCGAAAGTTTTATTTATATTTTTATTTTACATATTTTCCGACCTTTAACTGCGTGCCGACTATATAGATTTGTCAGCACGCAGTCAAAGGTTGGAAAATATGTAAAATAAAAATATAAATAAAACTTTCGCGCATCATTTATCGCGCTGGTTCTTATTTAGCCCGGTTTATTAGTGCAAATAAAAATTTAAATTAATGTTTTTTTTAATTTTCTTGTGGTCTTTATTGTATTGAGTTTTAAGATACGCAATTTACTTTCATAAATAATTTAAAAATATATATATTTTTGAATAAATAATAGTAACTATAAGATTGAATGTGTAATTGTCAATTTAAGAGTGAAGAAAACTCCAGCAATCTTACAATTGAATCAACTGACTGTGAATCAAATTATTCTTCTGATGACGATGCATAAAGTTGTTGATTGACTGTATTTTAATAAATATATATTTATTCACCGCCCGTTTACACAATTTTTAAGTATGACTCAAATATTTCTATATAATTTTGACGCACAATGATCTATGTAAGTTTAATATTTATTGTACTTTGTATCACGGTTTATTAATTTGCATTCTTGTAGCATGTGTTGATTATCGGTAATTTATGTAATTCCAGCATTGTTAAATTAACTTTATAAGGATCCAAAGTAAGGGTTGAAATGTCGTTATACTAATAAACTACTGCCAGTCAGGCCGACTAATCTTGTTTTATTAAATATATATTTATTTTGCAGTTCTTACTTTTTATTTCACTTTCTTCCTTTATGAGCAACTAACTGGTTACCCGGGCTTCGCCCCGGAGGACATATGTAGTAAGACACACAAATATTTTCTCTCTCTCTTTCTCTCTCTCTCTCTCTCTTTCTCACTCTCTCTCTCCCTCTCTCTCTCCCTCCCTTTTAATTGAAAAAATGGAAAAATTAAAAAAATCGGTTTCCAGAAAATCGGTAACAAAAAACTATACACATAGTGGCACTCCCCGGAAAATTCTACCCCTATTTCATATACTTTTCATAAAAATTCGGAAATGCTTTCGACTTTTGACCAGCTTTTTGGGATTTGGCCCCACTGTGCGGCGTGTGCACGCGGATACGCAAACGCGGATTGGCGGGCTCGCGGGCTCGCAGAATGCGGTGATACGTCGACGGTTGGCGCGAGAGCGCGGATTCGGGCATGGCAGTTTGTCGAACGACGGAGACGGTATCGTGCGACCTTTAGCTTAGTATAGAGAGCGACTCTCTATACTGGAGTGCAGCGATTCGTCAGGCAGGAGGGTGTATCGGACGGCCGAGACCCTTGGCGAGTGTGTGCTTTTCATTTAGCGACTCAAGTTGACATAAGCGTCATTCTGTCTCTTTTTAACATCTAGTGAGCAACAAAGACAGTGACGCTTGTGTCGTTAACTGGAAAGCACCTAGTAGAGAGCGACTCTTTACGCTGGTTTGCGACGGTATAGCGTGCTGGAGATGTCTATCGGGCGGCTGAGACTCTCAGCGAGTCTAGTGAGCGACTCCCTAGATTGCAGCGCGGCGATAACAGGAAAGCGGTCGGGATTGAATCAACCGTTAAGATACGTCACTTAACGGAGCCAGAAAGCGTCTCTCTATCTCCTGGTTGATTCGGTTTTTTGCAGGATTTCGGGATCCGAGAGCAGCGGAGAATCGGTCGGATCGGTTGCTAGCTCACGGCGAAATCTAATCTTTGTCAAAAAGACCCGCGTATATATATACCCCTCGGCGCCGTCAGATGGCGGCGGGGGTATCGGCGACGGCGATTGCGAGCGCCGGGGTGAATCGGCGATACGGTCGGATATTTTGGATCTCCGACGTCGCTCTTGCGTTCGGCGGCGCTCGGCCGATTTCAGCATCGCTCGGCGCTCCAAGTCGGTTATTGCGGTAAGTCCTTTCGAGGACTCATCGGACGCGGAATGGGTTATTTAAAAGTGGCACACCGTGCCTTTCTTCGCCCGGCGGATGTTCGCCGGGAACAATGCGTTTTAGAGCGCATCGTTATAAAGTAGAAGGTAAATTTTTTTAGCTAAATGCCTTGTCATCTAATTAGTGAGCATGAATGGATTAACAAAATTCCCACTGTCCCTATCTACTATCTAGCGAAACCATTGCCAAAGGAACGGGCTTGGAAAAATTAGCAGGAAAAGAAGACCCTGTTGAGCTTGACTCTAGTCTGGCAAATCCAGTGAATGTTTTGATTTTAAATAACGCGTAACTTTTCTTTGGCGAATAAAATGGAAGAACGCCCAAGTATGTGATGCTGTAAAAGAAAATGCTGGTCCTTGATGTTGTAAAGCAACTTGAGAAGCCCACTGCTGTATAAATCTTGTTGATGCAGCTTGTATCTGCTGCAGAGCTTCAACGAAACGATCAAAAAAGTCTATTTATTAATTATTTCAAATTTTTCCTTTGTCTCGCAACCTTTTTCGATTTGTTCTTGCCACTTTTTCAAATTACTTTTATCTTTAAATGTCCTATCTCCGCGATTTTGGATCGTTTTTAAGCTCCAATTAGGATGTTCTCTCACCATATGTAAGATTTTAATTGTGGTATCGAGTGATATATAATCGCTTTTTTTTTACATACCGGTTCAAATTCTTCTCCATATCATCTGTAGTTTGCGGAGTGCTCGTGCTTAAATTAATAACCGAGGTTTTTTCTGGCGAAGAAGAACTAAAAGTTTATGACTGTTCAGTTACGTCTTCTCCTGGAATATCTTCTTGAGGTAGAAATAATTCCTCTTCTTCATGAAGTCCCATTTTTTAAATATTTCTATTATTACTGTCGCAAATTTTTCTCCTAAAGCTTGGAGCTTTATGTGATATTGATTCACTCGCTGGTCTATTGGTTGTTCACCAATAATTTCTGATTTTGTTGCTATATTCGAATAATTACCGAGTAAAATTCTATACCTGAAAGATAAACTGCCATATTCACAAAACTATTGATTGTAAGTTTTTATCTCACTTTAGTTATTTATTTCACAATGGTAAATAATCGTACCTGCATAATAAACGGAAATCTTATTGTCAATATCCACTGTGATTTTATCTTAAAAAAAAATGCAAAAAAATAGAAACATAAGTTTCGGCTCTCCTATATAATCTCCTAAATGTCAGTCACGATGAACTCACAATCTCAAAAGAGTTATACGTCTGACTGCTTTTGCATACAGAACAAGTCTGATTTTATAACCGTTAGGTCCTGTATTGTTAGGAAGATGACTCGACCGACCTTCTCCCTGCTCCCTTTCCTAGTTCTAGCTGGTCCTTCGCTTTCAAATTTTCTACCTGCCTTGTGGCAGTTACCAGATACGTTAAGATAATTGTTTTCATAAAACGTGTGTATCCTTAGGTTATTATATTATTTAAGAAAGGGCCTAGAGGGATAAGCATGTAAAAGTTGCCCCCGCACGTATCAAGTCTAGATTGGCACCATAGTTTGGCATCTATGTGACTAAAAAATCCTGCAAATATTAACCTTAAAAAATTGCATTTTTGTATGAGTTATGGAGGGGGAAAGTAAAATAAAAAAGTGATTTTTCTCGAAAATGGCTCAACTGATTTTGATTTAAAAAAATATATGTTATAATCATCAATAAGACTATTCTAAAAAAAATTTTTTTAAAAATTTGACAAAAAATACGAGTAAAAAAAATTTTAATTAAACAAAAATTTTTTTTAAGTTATGTTTTAGAGTTACACCTCCAATTTTTTCCAAAAAAAAAAATTAAAATGTCTGCTTTAACATATATTTTTTCAAAATTTTTCATAGATGTACTTCATGTCGAGAAATAATGAAAATCGTGCATGCGGCGCGGCATCACATTTTCACAGCACACTCTCGCTCTAGCCACGTACATCGAACTCGACTAACCGGTTGACACTATATTAAACTAATTTTAGTCTGTAATCATTTGTCACCTTTGGCAACCTCCCGAATCCGCTATTCATTTGTTTTTAACTCTCTAAAGTTTACGAGCGTAAATCGTTTTGGTAATTATTTAGTTTAAGGACCTGACCTTCGATTTCGATGAAATTAGGCTTAATCAAAGCGTTTTTGCTCAAAACGACCAAATTTGGCAGAAAAAAACGTCGCTCTGCCCCGCGACGCGAAATATTAAACGTCAGGTTATGATTTTTGTCATACCGACGAAATGTAGCAACACTGAACATATCCCGCGGCCACATGCACATGCTCTGTCAGCTCTGTTGCCATATGCGCATGCTCCGTGGCCGCACGCGCATGCAAAAGTGCGCGAATTTGAAACGTGTGTATACTTATAATGTATATCACTTAGCTTTCAATGATGAATATATCTTAAATATGTCAAAGTACATGCATGGGCTTTGCCCCCCCCCTGCATCCCTCCACGCATATGCTTTATAATTTCGCTTTAAAACTTAGCATGTACTTTAAGTTGTAAAGCGAAATTATAAAGCACATGCATGGGGGGTGCAGGGGGGCAAAGCCCCCCCGCCCACGCAAGTGCTTTGATATATTTAAGATATATTCATCATTGAAAGCTAAGTGATATGCATTATAAGTATACATACTGTTACGCCCGCGCTGAAACGGCCCTTAACTTCGAGCTGAAGCGAGCGGTCATTCTGCAGAAGTCGCGAAGCAGTCCTTTGGCAACGAGACACTTATTGATTTATTATCGCCTGTTAGATTTATCTGGAGATTCGAACCGTTCAGACCTGTTCTTCAAACCTTTTCTGTATTTCCTAAATAAACCTGAGTTTCTCCTTTTAAAAGTGTGCTTCCTTTCTTACGCGAATCCGGGAGTACGCGACGCGAACGTGAGTGCTTGAGATTAGCGGAGCCCAGCGCAACAATACGTTTCAAATTCGCGCACTTTTGCATGCGCGTGCGGCCACAGAGCATGCGCATGTGGCCGTGGGGCATGTTCATGGTCGCTACATCTCGTCGGTATGACAGGTTAAAACCTAAATAGTCGTCAACTTTAACGCTTAATATCTTGCGTCGCGGGGCAGAACGACGCTTTTTTCTGCCAAATTCTTTTGTTTCACGCAAGAACGCGTCGATTGAGCCTAATTTTATCGAAATCAGAGATGAACCTAAACTGAATAATTACTAATATAAACATTAAAGGATTGCGCACATTACCAATCGGACACGACAATATTTCCCGATTGGACACATTCTCGATTAGACACAGTCTCGATTGGATACAGTCCCTATCGGACACACTGTCCCTATCGGACAGTCCTGAATAGGTTTTCACTTACTACGTGAAGCGAGTTCCACCCACACGCTCATGTGCAGCAGGGCGAAACAAGGTCCAAGCTAGTACGATTCCAAATGGGTTTCAACTTACCATATGAAGCGTTAGATTCCAAATAGGTTTTCATGATGGAGTCCCTGTGGACGAATGGGATTGTGTCCAATCGGGGTTATGTCTGATCGGGATTCTGTCCGATAAGGACTGTGTCCAATTAGGATTGTGTCCGATCGAGACTGTGTCCGATTGGTAATGTGTGCAATTGGGACTCACTCGGACATTAACATTACGTATACATTTGACTCACAAATATAGATTGTCCTATTATGATATAATTTTTTTATTAATTCCGTAAAATATAAGATGAGATTTATGTGTAACATTAAAAGTTTTAATAAAGTTATAATATTACATATATTATGTGTATTTACGATAAAATATTTATTTTAATTTCTTAAACATTTCAGTTTAATCCACCAAATTCGACAGAGTGTGGAAGTGATCTTTGTATATCACAACTAAATAAGATATATCTCCAAGGAGAGGAAAAAGTGCCATTAAATAAAAAATCAGATGAACTACTTATAATGTCTTTCAGCTTTTTTAACTATAGTGCACAACCAGATCTACTATTTGACACAAAAAACCAAGACTACAAGAGATTCTTTGGTAAATCTTATTGTTAAATCGGTAATTATTTAGAAATAGAGCCTTTTTCTCAATTTTGACATTTTTTGCGGCAAAATCTTCTTGGCAAAAAGCTTTGTTGTGACTCCAATAACGATAATCAATCGGGGGAAGTCGGAGAATATGTGATCTACCTATTTTTTCAGCACAAACAAGCATTAATTGAAATATGAGTTTAACTTCATACTTTGAACTTTATTTGAATATTGAAGTAAGTGCTTAGGCGGAGGAAGGGTTCCAAGGAAGACCCCATTCCGAAAAGATCTAACCCAGCCCAAACCAAATATACAAATCAAGATCAAAGTGTAAAGTTAAATACACGTTTATCGTGTGTTTAATTGATATATTTACCTAAATTATAGCTTTTTACCAAAAGAAAACGCTAATTGAGAAAAGTTTCTAAAATTAATTAAAAAATATAGTTTTCTTATCTTCCCTGTATGATTATTCTACAACAAAATATACTCTTTCACAAAAAAATTGAAAAACTTCTAAATTAAAAAAAGCCCTAATTATTTACAAATAACACAGGCCCACAAAAAAAGTATATTGCTCTGGGGTTGAAACCACATTACTCCTATTATTTTGACCCGCTGAACACGAATCTGCAATAAAAAATAGGGGTCACCCAGTGGATTTCAGAGATAACTTCAAAAAACCGTAAAAAACCACGTTTTTTAGTGGTAAAAGCTTTAAAAAAATATGATTTGTCTCAGGTCAAGACCAACCAGAATTTTATTGGTAAACGCACAAACACACTTGTGTCAGTTTTTCCTGATGTTTAGACTATAAGAAAAACTGAAGACAACGGCAGGCTGAAGACAAATCTGAAGATGGTTATACCTCTGAGAGCGGGAAAATTTGGCAATACTCGCACAATTATCGTCTGTAAGTCCAGTTTGGTGATCAGAAGATTTTATACTGTAAGGGAATTTAGTGACTAAAAACCTGCATGAGGCCTTAAATGAAGGTGATCTTATGAACGAGAACTAAATTGGTTTACGCTTGCGTATGCGTTTGTCATCGAACGACCTAAAGGATTTCTACGTCGCTTTTTGCCTTTTTGTTGTGTTTCTCTTTTCAGCATCCAGCAATAGTCCGCCATCATATTCACGCCCCAGTTTCCTTGCCATCTACGTTCAAATTTCTTCATATCCTGATGAAATCTTTCCCCTTGCTTTTCGCTGAAATCCCCAAAGTTTTGTGGAAATGCATCAAGGTGTGAATCAAGAAAGTGAAGCTTCAAATTCATTAAGCAACCTAAGTTTTTGAAGTTTTCTACCATATTTTCTACGATGCTCCTATAGTTTTCATCTTTGTTATTTCCCCAAAATTTTGTTGCGACCTCTTTGAAGCTCAACCAGGCTGCCTTCTCTGTATCAATCATACTTTTGACAAACTCTGCGTCTCTAAACATTTTGCGAACTTCAAAAACTTAGATTGCTAATGAATTTGAAGCTTCACTTTCTTGATTCGCACCTTGATGAATTTCCACAAAACCTTGGGGATTTCAGTGAAGAGCAAGGCGAAAGATTTCATCAGGATATGAAGGAATTTGAACGTAGATGGCAAGGAAACTGGGGCGTGAATATGATGGCGGACTATTACTGGATGCTGAAAAGAGAAACACAACAAAAAGGCAAAAAGCGACGTAGAAATCCTTTACATAGGTCGTTCGATGACAAACGCATACGCAAGTGTAAACCAATTTAGTTCTCGTTCATAAGATCACCTTCATTTAAGGCCTCATGCAGGTTTTCAGTCACTAAATTCCCTTACAGTATAAAATCTTCTGATCACCAAACTGGACTTACAGACGATAACTGTGCGAGTATTGCCAAATTTTTCCGCTCTCAGAGGTATAACCATCTTCAGATTCGCCTTCAGCCTGCTGTTGTCTTCAGTTTTTCTTATAGTCTAAACATCAGGAAAAACTGACACAAGTGTGTTTGTGCGTTTACCAATAAAATTCTAGTTAGTCTTGACCTGAGACAAATTATATTCTTTTTTTTTTAGCCTTTACCACTAAAAAACGTAGTTTTTTACGGTTTTTTTAAATTATCTCTAAAATCCACTGGGCGAACCCTATTTTTTATTGCAGATTCGTGTTCAGCGGGTCAAAATACATAGGAGTAATGTGGTCTCAACCCCAGAGCAATATACTTTTTTTTTGTGGGCCTGTGTAATTATTTATAAATAATTATTTATAAATAATTATTCATAAATAATTTCCATTAAATCCAACATGACAAAAACATATTTTTAATAAATTATATAATACTCCTATTTTCTTAATACAACTTCTGTGATGTTGATATTGTAATTATTACACATTATTTATTATTATCTTTGCAAGATAATTTTTTATGAGAGAGAACCACGTGAATTCCGTTTTTTACATAAGTTTTTAAGTAATGTTTTAATTTTCTCTCGAAATATACAAACATCACAATATTTAAATTACAGTCACTCTTTATTCGCGGATTTATTATTCGCGGATTCGCTATTCGCGGTCAACATATTTGTGATCACATTTTTTTATCCGCGGATAGATATTTTAATATTAGCGAATGTAAATAACACAGGCACACAAAAAAAAAGTGGTCTGTACCAAAGACTAGACCCATCATTTCTTATGTATTTTGACGTGCTGAATCCAAATCCGGGGTTAAAATTGAACCCCATCACACCAATTTTTTTTAAATTGCGAAAAACCACCATTAAAAACGGAAAATCCCAATATAACGTGGGTCAGCGTTAGGTATAAATGTGGCAACCAACTGTAAGACCCAATCTATATGTACTTTGATGTCCTGAATCCGAATCTCGGGCCAGCATTACTGTACCACCCCCCACTTTCTTTTTAATCACAAAAAACCACCCTTTAAAATGGAAAATCCCGCTGTAAGGTGGATCAGCGTCAGGTACAAATGTAACAACCGACGTTACGGCCGAGTTGGACGTACCGAGACCTGGTTTTATAGAGGACCGCATCTCTGCCCCCTGGGGGCCGAGTTGGACGCCTGCCTTCGCATTCTATCCCGACCGATTTTAAATAGATATACCTACCGTTATTTGATTTCTACCGAGAGATCACTTAGTTTTAGTTTTGATGAGGAAAAGAATTTTTTTTACTCTTTTTTCCTTTTATAACGAACTCTTTGTTCTTCGATCTATGTAAAGGATTTCTTTTTCTCTTTTGACTTTTAAGCTGGGTTTCTTTTTTAAGCATCCAACAAAAATCTGCCATCATATTAACATCCCACCTTCCTTGATACCGACGCTCCATTTCCTTCATATCTTGATGAAACCTTTCACCTTGTCTTTCGCTGTAATCTCCCAGGTTTTCG
Organism: Temnothorax unifasciatus; assembly: GCA_030770225.1. Lineage (NCBI taxonomy): Eukaryota > Metazoa > Arthropoda > Insecta > Hymenoptera > Formicidae > Temnothorax > Temnothorax unifasciatus. The sequence continues at coordinate 51,508 of JASTWK010000591.1, forward strand.
GGAAAGTAATCAAGATGAGAGTGTAGAAAATGCAATTTTAAGTTTATCAAGCAGCCCAAACAATTGTAATTTTCTAACATTTCCTCAACTGTATTCTGGTAATCCTCACTTTTCTGATTCCCTAAGAAATTCTGAGCTACTTTCTTGAAACTGAGCCATGCTGCTTTTTGATGCTCAGTCATTTTTGTGATAAATTTTTTATCGTTAAACAAGGTACGAATTTGAGGTCTATCAAAAATACCTTCTTTTAGTTTAGCATCGCTTATTTCAGGAAACTTCTCTTGTAAATATTTAAAACAGGCGCTTTTTTTGTCCGAAGCTTTGACGAACTGTTTCATGAGACCAAGTTTTATGTGGAGAGGTGGAAGCAGAATATTTGATGGATCAACTAAAGGTTCGCGTAGGATGTTCTTCTTCCCTGGATAGAAATCTATTTTCTCTGGCCATTCTTTCTGTGTATAATGCCTCTCTCTAGCTCTGCTATCCCATAAACATAAGAAACATGAAAATTTTGTAAATTCTGACTGCTGTCCAAGAATCATGGATAAAATCTTAAGATCACCGCAAACTTTCCATTGATGTTTTGAGTACTTTATTTTCTCAAATACTGTTCGTAAATTCGCGTATGTTTCTTTCAGCTTCGTTGAGTGAGCTATTGGAATAGATGCAAAAGTGTTTTCATTGTGGAGAAGAACACTTTTAACCCTTAAAGCGCACACCTCCAAAAAATTACGTAAAGCGCACTGGGGGTATGAGATACCCCAGTGTCTGTAAGTATGTACTTTAACAACGCTATTGACTATTTTATTGCATAAAAATTTCTGAATGAAGTTAAAGTCATGTATTTTAAGGATAAACAATAGTTATAGCGATTTCTTAAAATTAACCTTGTTTAAAAAATTATTGAAAAAGAAAGGACGGAAAAAATGTCACTTTTCACTTAAAATTGAATAACTTTGGCAATTTTTAATATTTTAAAGTAAAAATTTAACTGGATACTCTTGAGACATGGTACTTACGAGAAAAAATTATTACAATAATGCGCGTTTCAAAAAAGGTATTTATTTGGAGTATTGAAAGTAATGATTTTGTAAGAAATGAAATATTGGATTTTGCATGTGTTTATGGGTTTAATCTTATTTTTCCAAGTACAAAAAATAAAAAAATGACATTTTTAATGTTTATAATTAAAGTAGTATACATAAAAGTTTTATTCCAAAAAATTAAATTGTATGCCATCTACATAAAAACATTAATTAATATAAAAAAAACATTGTAAAAAAATTCATTTCACATTTTAGTGTATACTTACGTTTGACAGATGTGAAATAATCAAAAAAAAAATCGTCAGAAAAGGAATTCTACTATACACTATATTGACGTAGAGCGCACACGGGGTATGACATACCCCACGATTTCGACACGTCTTATTCGAATGGCTACCACAAGCACACTGATGCTTGGACGAACGGTTCTGCTGCTCGAACATAAAGTTAATACTCCAAACTAATACCATATGTCGCTGCAAGTTCAATTTTCTACATTTTAATGGAACTTATCAGAGCACAAAGTTTGGAGTGGGGTATCCTACACCCCATGTGCGCTTTAAGGGTTAAGGCTTCGCTTTAAAGAGTCAATAAATAGTCTCCAATCTTTATCTTTATAGCAGTTAGGTTTCAGTTCATGTAATCCTTTCACGTCTGTACGGTATGTCAGTAAAAGTTCCGTATCATTAGCGTAGAATTTTTGAAATTTTTTTTTTCGATTTCGATAAACGCAAACTTTGGTTCCTTTGACAACATGTTTTTATTTTTCAACACTGCGGCTGCATACTTGGCTCCATCTTTAGGTAATCCTCAATTTCGTATAAAATCATTCAACTCCTTTTGATTGAAAGTTTCGGGTTTCTTATTCGTACCTGTTGGTGCATATTCATCTTCACTATCGCTTTGATCGCCTGTGTCTGTAACCAGGGCACCTCCATGTGGTAACGGTGGTTAACAGATCCACACTGGCAGAGTCCCTGGGTAAACAGCGTTTATGCCGTCATGGCAGACACAGGCAAAAAGTGTTTTACGATGCAGGGATTCGGAACCCCAGTTTTGGCGGTTGGTCAGGGTGAGAAAGCGAGCCCGCAGTCGTCGTCATCAAGCGACCGCAGCTCTACATTGGTGGGGAACTTGGCTTTTGCAGAGTATAATGTTACAAGAAACCTGTATAGCACTCATGAGTGCGATAAATACGCTGACGAGTTTTGCTATGTTTGTGGGGAATTTGAAATTCGCAAAAATCGAAGGAGTCTATCTACAAAGTTGAAATTTGTTTACAAAGAATGCTTTGGTATCGAAGTAGACAATCAAGATATGAAGTGGGTACCTCATGTAGTTTGTGGTAATTGCAGAATAATGTTATCACGATTGGAGAAAAACCGTAAACCTGAACGATTAAAATTTACAAAGCCCATGATATGGTCAAAGCCATCATGTCGAGAAGAATACTATTTCTGTATGACCGAAAAAGGAGGTCATAATTTGACCATTAAATCCAAAATCTCATACGCTAATGTACCTTCAGTAGAAAAACCAACAACTTCTGCAAATGGAACTGATGAGAACCAAGAATCTATGGACATTGACAACTCTCTCGTGGAAGTGGAAATGCAAGTTGATGTAAGCTCCGAAGAGAAAAGTGAAAGCGATAGTGAAGATGAATATGCACCAACAGGTACGAATAAGAAACCCGAAACTTTTAATCAAAAGGAGTTGAATGATTTTATACGAAATTTAGGATTACCTAAAGATGGAGCCGAGTGTGCAACCGCAGTATTGAAAAATAAAAACATGTTGTCAAAAGGAACCAAAGTTTGCGTTTATCAAAATCGAGAAAAAGAATTTCGAAAATTCTACGCTAATGATACGGAACTTTTACTGACATACCGTACAGACGTGAAAGGATTACATGAACTGAAACCTAACTGCTATAAAGATAAAGATTGGTGACTATTTATTGACTCTTCAAAGCGAAGCCTTAAAAGTGTTCTTCTCCACAATGGAAACACTTTTGCATCTATTCCAATAGCCCACTCAACGAAGCTGAAAGAAACATACGCGAATTTACGAACAGTATTGGAGAAAATAAAGTACTCAAAACATCAATGAAAAGTTTGCGGTGATCTTAAGATTTCATCCATGATTCTTGGACAGCAGTCAGAATTTACAAAATTTCCATGTTTCTTATGTTTATGGGATAGCAGAGCTAGAGAGAGGCATTATACACAGAAAGAATGGCCAGAGAGAACAGATTTCTATCCAGGGAAGAAGAACATCCTACGCGAACCTTTAGTTGATCCATCAAATATTCTGCTTCCACCTCTCCACATAAAACTTGGTCTCATGAAACAGTTCGTCAAAGCTTTGGACAAAAAAAGCGCTTGTTTTGAATATTTACAAAAAAAGTTTCCTGAAATAAGCGATGCTAAACTAAAAGAAGGTATTTTTGATAGACCTCAAATTCGTACCTTGTTTAACGATGAAAAATTTATCACAAAAATGACTGAGCATCAAAAAGCAGCATGGCTCAGTTTCAAGAAAGTAGCTCAAAATTTCTTAGGGAATCAGAAAAGTGAGGATTACCAGAATACAGTTGAGGAAATGTTAGAAAGTTACAATTGTTTGGGCTGCTTGATGAACTTAAAATTGCATTTTCTACACTCTCATCTTGATTACTTTCCCGAAAACCTGGGAGATTACAGCGAAAGACAAGGTGAAAGGTTTCATCAAGATATGAAGGAAATGGAGCGTCGGTATCAAGGAAGGTGGGATGTTAATATGATGGCAGATTTTTGTTGGATGCTTAAAAGAGAAACCCAGCTTAAAAGTCAAAAGAGAAAAAGAAATCCTCTACATAGATCGAAGAACAAAGAGTTCGTTATAAAAGGAAAAAAGAGTAAAAAAAACTTTTTTCCTCATCAAAACTAAAACTAAGTGATCTTTCGGTAGAAATCAAATAACGATAGGTATATCTATTTAAAATCGGTCGGGATAGGATGCGAAGGCAGGCGTCCAACTCGGCCCCCAGGGGGCAGAGCTGCGGTCCTCCATAAAACCAGGTCTCGGTACGTCCAACTCGGCCGTAACGTCGGTTGTTACATTTGTACCTGACGCTGATCCACCTTACAGCGGGATTTTCCGTTTTAAAGGGTGGTTTTTCGTGATTAAAAAGAAAGTGGGGGGTACAGTAATGCTGGCCCGAAATTCGGATTCAGGACATCAAAGTACATATAGATTGGGTCTTACAGTTGGTTGCCACATTTACACCTAACGCTGACTCACCTTATATTGGGATTTTCCGTTTTTAATGGTAGTTTTTCTCAATTTAAAAAAAATTGATGTAGTGGGGATCAATTTTGACCTCGGATTTGGATTCAGCACGTCAAAATACATAAGAAATGATAGGTCTAGTCTTTGGTACAGACCACTTTTTTTCTGTGTGCCTGTGATGGTTTTCCGCAATTTAAAAAAAATTAGTATGGTGGTGGTCAATTTTGACCCCGGATTTGGATTCAGCACGTCAAAATACATAAGAAATGATGGGTCTAGTCTTTGGTACAGACCACTTTTTTGTGTGCCTGTGTAATTATACGTTTACTATATGAAAAGTATAACTTTACTTACTTAAAAGTAATTTAGGTTAAAAATCAGTGATTGTGTGTGTAGACATAATGCAAAATACAATATTTAACTAATTTCAGTGGTGTAACTATTTTCATTCTTCCAGAAATTTAATTCTTTTCTGTAGTCAACATTTATTTCAAGAAAGAAAATATATTTAAAACGAAAATATCATTCTTTTTATTCTTTTTTTGAGTAATAAATATATAATCGTAAAATAATAATTACTTGCTTAAGCAAGACATCTTTTCAAAATTAAATATTGTTTCCTAATTTCAATCAAATATGTACTTTTAGTAAGCAAATACTTTATGAGAAAAAGATATTTCGTACCTGAAATGAGTATTTTAGATCTCTGTGCAAATAATTTTCTTCTAGAGCAAAAACAAAATGTCTTTCATATATGTTGGTAATCCGCATGCCGGGTCTCCATTGGCGATCCATGGTTGGATACTAGGGGCGCCACGCCGTGCCCACCAGGGGGCTACCTCACTAGAGGCGCCATATAAACTAATCTCGGGTTTTCGCCTCTGTATCAAGTCAGTCGTGCCTCGTATCACGTACTGAGCACGAGGTGCTAATAAACGTGTGCACTTATAATTACGTCGTGTACGTTCAATTGCCCTTCCCGCGCTCACCTGCTATCAATATAAGAACAATTAACTCAATTCAAAAGATTACTTTATTTGCCCCGAAGGGGCCTTAAAGGGCGTTTTTAAGGAACGTACCCAAACCTTACATTGGCGTTTTTGAAGAGACGTACCCAACCCTGTACATTCCTCTCTTCCTATCCCGTCCTGGCTCTTGGCCTTATACATTCTAATTCCCTCCCTCCCCTTCTCGCTCCCTGTCCTTTTTATTTCCGTCGTTGCACCCTTTCTTCTCTCTACCCCCCTCTCTTCTCCCCTTCTTCCTTCCTTCTGGCAGCTTTATGCTTGACTCTCTTTGACTTCCTTCCTTCTGTTCCTTCTGGCTCCTTTCTTTCCTTTCTTATCTCATTCACTATTTTTTTCTTTTCCTTCTCCTAGCAATCCTTCCTTCCTATTCATGTCTAGCTGTTCTTTCTTTCTCTCCTCTTCCTTTCCGTTCCTTTCTTCTAGAGATTTTAATGCCAGACTCTCTTCCCCCACTCTTGTGCCTTTAATACTTCTCCGTCCTTCTTCTCAGTCCTCATTCTTTCTTTTCTTCTAATTATACGACTGTTCCTTCTTCCTCTTCTGTGTACCTGCCTCTTTTATTCCTTTTAGATCCTCCTCTATTTGCCTCCCTCCTCCTCCCATCACACCTCCCTCCCGTCTATCCACAGCCTCCTATTTGTTACAATTGCTGATCTACCTTTCATCCTTTTTTTTCTCGCCTTTTCCACCAGTCTGTGTCTGTACGCTCTTTCCTCCATCGTCAGCTCTTTATCGACCCCTACCTCCTATCTTCTCCATATTTCCTCGCTTCTTTTGATTATGTTTTCTTTGTCTTCCTCCTCTTCTAGTTCCACGAACATTACCTCCTTCTTATCTGCCCCCATCACCTCCAAAATCCTTCTTATCGGTAGTATTCTCCCCAGCACCCTCTCCATTATTGTCTCTACTAGCTCCCTTCTTTCCTTTGGTCTTCTTTCCATCACTCTCCTCCATATAAGACTCTTTTTCCTCTTTTTCGCCTTCTCCCTTTTCTCTCTTTCGACCTTTCGCTCTTCTTCTCTTTCTCTCCTTTCTCTTCTTCTTCTTATTTTCTCCTCTCTCTCCTCCACCAGTCGCTGCAGCCTATTCTTCTCCGCTGTGAGTTCCTTCTCCTTATCTTCATCTTGTGTCCTTCTTTTGTCTTCCCTAGCCTCACTTTTTCCTCCGATGCTTCTAACTTCTTTTACGCTTGTTAATCTTCTCTCTGACTCCTTCTCAGGTCCTCCCGTCCTTTTCTTCGTTCCCTCTTCTCCCCTTCTAACTTCCCTCCAAATCTCCTCCTCGTGAGAGTTCCTTCTCTCTTTACCTCTCCCTTCCTCTATGCTTGCCACTTCCTCCCACCAATCTCTTCCCCATCCTCTATCGCTCCATCCTCCGCTGCTGCTTTCTTCTCTCTCCTCCTCCAGTCTCTCCTTCGTCGTCTTTCCTCCTCTGTACTTCTCCTTCTTTTCTATCCCCTCCTCCTTCCTTCCTTGTCCTTCTCTTTCGTCAGCTTTCCTTCTTCTCCCCTCTATTCGTCCTTCATTCTCTTCAATCTGCATAAATTCCGATTGTCTCCTTTCCATCCTTTCCACCTGCATTCTCAGCTCTTTCAGTTCTCTCCTGATTTCCTTCTCTTCACGTCTTACTTCCTCCATTATTCTTAGCCCCATCTCTCTCAGTTCCTTCAATAGCTCCTTCGCCCACTCGTTCTCTGCCATCCTCTGCTCTGCTTTCTGGATTATCTCCTTGATGCTCGCTATATTGAATAAAGTCTTGCGTCATTACGCTGTTATTCCGTCTTTCTCCCTGCGCTTCGCCACACCTAAACTAACCGCTCATGTATCAACCTCCGCCCCTCCCGCTATCACCTTCAGCCATCTCTTTATATGTTTCTCTTTTGTCACTTACTTTCTTCTGTATTTCCCTCCAATTCTTTCCTCCTTCTCATTCTCTTTCTTCGCTCGCTGTAAGCCGCCTCTGGATCAACAACTGTATCGCAGAAACTGTACCGCAAACAGGCGTGCCACTCGCTGCTCGCTCGGTTTTCTTCTCCTCCGCCAGCGCGCTCTCTCCGTCACTATCGCCGCGCCTCGTCGCCGCTTGTGCCAATGCTACTCGACTCCCCGCAGTGGTGCCAACCCTCTCTTTTGGAGGGGCCGGCACCCCGCGCCGTCTCGGCACCAGCCCGCGCCCATCATCTCAGCGCACCATGCTGCCTCGACCCTCACTTCAGCGCCCCCTCGCCCCACCGCTCCCGTATGTCTCTCCATCCCAGTCTTGCGCATGCTCGTTCTTTCTTTTTCCTCGTGCTGTTTCCGGTCCCCCACCACGCTGTTCCTCCCTCTTCTCTCCAACTCTCCCCCGCTCTTGCCTCGTCCCGACTTAACCTCTATCTTTGCTCGCCTTTGCCTCCTTCCTTACTCCGTTTCTATTGTGCTTCCGGGTCCTCCTCCATGTGCTCGCTTTCCTCCGTTCTTCTTCTATATGTTTCTTCTTTTCCTCCACAATCCTTGCTTCCTACTCTGTTATTTTGTCCTTACATCTTTTTTCACTCCTTGGAGCGACCACCCGCCTCCATTGCTCAACCGGAAGTTAAAAACAATTAATTCTTTCTTTAGTAAATTTTTTCTTTTTCAGTTTAATCCTTATGGTTAATTTAGAAAATATATACTTAAAATAAAAAATAAAATGCTTACTGCAATATTTATTGCATATTTCTTTATTAAAAAATCTTTATACGAGAGTCGACACGAAAGTAATGCCTCCTAATATTTTTTTTCGAATTCGGCGCCATAGAAAATTTTGCATTTTAATGAGTTGTTATTTAAAGACCCTAGTTGAATTATGTTGAGTGGTATTGTGATCATTTACGTGAGTGTGTTACACGAGCAATTTAAACTGGTGTGTGTTTCAGATGTGCGTAACAGACAAGGGCGGTGGTTGAATTTCTTACCGTGGAAGAAGTGAATTCCAATGGCTGCTTTCAGAAAAAAAAACAGCTCAATGAGTGCTCAATTATTCTTTATTACGATTGATTTCTATACGCTTGAATCCAGGGAAGAACTAAAGGCAAGGTTTAATTATTTAAAAAATCACTAATTGCTCGCTGAGTTGCCTTTTCTTTTGAACGCAGTCATTGAAATTCATTTGCGTTTCAAAAATGTTTATAAATAACATCATTTCTGAAATACGAATGGATTTTAATAGGGACTCACTTCTTCCATAGTAAGAAATTCAATCACCGCGCTTATCTGTTACGCGTACCTAAAACATACACCAGTTTGAACTATTCGTGTGACATACTAACATAAATTATTACAATACCACTCAACATAACTCAATTAGAGACTTCAAATAACAACTCATTGAAACGCAAAATTTTCTATGGCGCCAGATTCGAAAGAAAAAAATTAAGAAGAATTACTTTCGTACCGAGTCACGTATTATACCTCTTCATAAATATTTGTAAATTTCCATATATTTTTAAGATTTCTTTAAATTCAGTAATTGTATAAAACAATGTTTTTATAGTTACTTATTTCATGCAAATGTATATATTTTCTTATTCTAAGGTAGAGAAAAATAAAATTTCTAATTGCATATTTTAAACATAGTACTCTGTTATAGAAAATATTTCTCTTCTTCTTAGTCGTACACTCTTGACAGAATGGTCGTGGTTATGAACTTCTTATATTGATTCCGCCGAGGTTCTTGCAATTTGCCGCCATTTGTCTCTATTTATGGCACTGCGGGAACATTCTGTGATGGAGCATTTTGTTGCCGATTTTATGAGATCAGTCCATCTAGTCGGGGATCGGCCGCGTGGGCGTTTGCCTTCCACTCGGCCCTGTACTACCAGAAAATATTTACTCAAATGAAATATTTGTATTTGGGGCATTCCATGCCAACTCAACCCATGATTGTCCTCGTCCATTTTTTATTTGGCCGAAAATTTTTTGTGTTTTTATACTAAATTAAAGTAGCTTCTATGATTTTTTTTAGATTTTTATCTTTACTCATACTGAAGTTATCATATTTAAAAAAAATGCAGTTTAAAATTTGGAAAATTTCAAATGCCTGTAACTTTAAGAAGAAAAAAGATATTGTAAAAAATAAGGTGGTCTTTCTTTTTGTTTTTTTACTGTACTTTTTAAAGAAAATATCGAAAAAATGTTTAATGGGTAATATAACTGTTTTTTTTTTTTAGGATTAAGTATAAAATGTTTGTTTTTCTCAGTGCGATCATTTTGATTTTTTTCAAAAAAATCTCACAAATTCTAGACTTAATTTTGAAATTTTTAAGACGTATAAGAAAATGGGATTTTAATAACTTCGATTTTTTAAGGGACTTTTTCTTAATTTTTTTTTCGAAAATAATTTTTTTTAAATAAGATAGACTCTACCTATGGCTATCAAAAAATTTGATAAATTTATAGACAGCAATCCTGAAATTTCGATCTATAGATAAAGAGAAAATTCGAATATTTTCTATTTTTTAATTGCATTTTTACTTATTTTTATTATTGAATTACTTTTTTTAAATGAAATATTATAAATTGGGGAACTTTAACGGATAGCATGTAACAATTAAATCATATAGTTAATGAAAAAAACAAATATATTATATCCACAGTTTTATTACCATGTATAATACCTGCGCAACGATACCGAAACTGTCATTAAGGAGTTAGAGATTCCCCGTGTTGGTATTAAAAAAGTAATACATTCTACTTATAAAACAGTTTTCAAAATTTAAATAGAGGTTCCCGGGCTAAAAATTTGAAAAATAAGTTTCCAGTACTCCAGTAATTCATTTTTCAAGTCAAGTGCTAAACCTATACCGGACACACACAAAATTCATTGCGCTCCTGATATTAACCCTTACTTGCCACACTTCTGTAGACGTCACGTACTTGCCACATTGGGGTGGAATCTACCCCAGCGACAAAAATTGTTATAACAAATAAGCTATTCAATATTTTAACTTGCCAATTTTTTTAGAACTTCTTAAAAACTTACTTTTAAAAGTTATGTAGGTTATATAGCCAAAAATTAAAATTATGTATGATAAAAAAATTAAAATAGCCCCCAACAAATAAAAAAATGGCTGTTTTTACAAAAAAATTTATTATTATTTTTTTGACAGATGTCGCTATAGACCCGCTCCCCATAGGTTTCTGTACTTAAAATTAAGGGAATATATGGTCGTGGGGTTGATTTGATCCCAGTGTGGCAAACAAGGGTTAATAGAAATATGAATGTAAAAATATTCTCTCAATGATGTCAAATTAGAAAATAGGGGAAGAAAGGGCTATCAGGGTCGACCGCAGATCTCAGTGCGTGATGTCAGTCATTTGATTTATTAATCTAAATACAATGGTCCGTACGTTTCGGCTCTATTCGAGCCATCCTCAGCAGTAACAATAATGTGTCACACGTTCTAAATGCCCCTTGGCAAGTTTACCGATTAGAATTGTCGGAAACATCGACCAAATGATCGATATCTGAAAAATATATTTGTAATAAAACAGAAAACCAACAGCAACTCACCAAAAGGCCGAACAACGCGGGACATAAAACGGTGTGGAGACAAAATAATTCGCGAGGAGACTTAACGATCTCCTCGACACGCTAAACAGCGACGAAATGACAATTATACAGAGGGGAAGCGTGTCACGAGTCAAAACAGCAGTGCGGATAATACATGGTGTGTAAAGTCGAAGAGAAAAACATTAGATTAAAAGTAACCAATAGCAGGGCAGGATCTGGCCGCGTTACAAAGTTAAATATGAATAGTAAAATGTTCATGGGGAAGGATTATAATTTATTTAAGACATCTATATATGCGTAGTGTAAAAATTCAGTATCATTTTGTGAATTAATCCCATTTTTTTGTAACTTAATGTGAAGCATTTCAGAAACAAGTCTTCTGGAGAGAAATCTTTCGCTGTCCAAAATTTCGACGTTCTCCCAGTCAAAGTCATGATCGAAATTCACTCTATGTTCTGTAATAACCGATTGAGTAACAGGGTTTCTATGAATGTGGTTACGGTGTTCTAAGACTCTCGTTTTCAATCGTCTCTTCGTCTGGCCTACATACGACGCGTCACAGTTACAAGATATTTTGTAAACCACATTCTTATTAGATTGAACTGGGAGAATGTCTTTTTGTACTTGTAATTATAATCCTTCCCCATGAACATTTTACTATTCATATTTAACTTTGTAACGCGGCCAGATCCTGCCCTGCTATTGGTTACTTTTAATCTAATGTTTTTCTCTTCGACTTTACACACCATGTATTATCCGCACTGCTGTTTTGACTCGTGACACGCTTCCCCTCTGTATAATTGTCATTTCGTCGCTGTTTAGCGTGTCGAGGAGATCGTTAAGTCTCCTCGCGAATTATTTTGTTTCCACACCGTTTTATGTCCCGCGTTGTTCGGCCTTTTGGTGAGTTGCTGTTGGTTTTCTGTTTTATTATATGACTCTTACAAATATATTTTTCAGATATCGATCATTTGGTCGATGTTTCCGACAATTCTAATCGGTAAACTTGCCAAGGGGCATTTAGAACGTGTGACACATTATTGTTATTGCTGAGGATGGCTCGAATGGAGCCGAAACGTACGGACCATTGTATTTAGATTAATAAATCAAATGACTGACATCACGCACTGAGATCTGCGGTCGACCCTGATAGCCCTTTCTTCCCCTATTTTCGAATTTCGAGGGTCTTCTTTTAACTGATGTCAAATTACATAAAATAATTTAAAAAAATACAAGATAGAAAAAAGGGCGGCGGTGTGGTCTAGTGGTAGAGCGCCAGACTCGTAATCTGAGGAACCAGGTTCGAGTCCCACTAGAGCCATGAATCATGGAAAAGTTTTTTTCCGAAAAACCGCGCCCCTCCGTGCAAAGATGCGGAGAAAACTGGGCTCCGTCTTTCGGAAGAGACGTTAAACCGTTGGTCCAAAAGGAGGAAATAGTAAGGTAGTGAATGAATTGGAGGTTAGGGTTGGGTACGTCCCTTCAAAACGCCCTTTAAGGCCCCTTGGGGTATATAAAGTAAAATTCTTTATCCTTTATCTTTATCCTTTACAAGATAGAAAAAAAATAAAAATAAATTAATAGTATAAACGTTGTTATATGATATGGCATAATTTTTTGATATATTTATTATTTATTTTATGTTTATTTTTAATTTTAATTTTTATTTATTTATTTTATTTTTAAATAAATTTGATTGCTATTTTTACAGATAATATACGTGTTTTTTTTATTAACTATATGATTTAATTGTTACATGCTATCCGTTAAAGTTCCCCAATTTATAATATTCCATTAAAAAAAAATAATTTAATAATAAAAATAAGTAAAAATGCAATTAAAAAATAAAAAATATTCGAATTTCCTCTTTACCTATAGATCAAAATTTTAGGATTGCTGTCTATAAAATAAAATTTTTTGATAGCCATCGATAATTTTATTTAAAAAAAATTATTTTCGAAAAAAAATTAAGAAAAAGTCCCTTAAAAAATCGAAGTTATTGGAATACCATTTTCTTATACGTCTTAAAAATTTCGAAATTAAGTCTAGAATTTGTGAGATTTCTTTGAAAATAATCAAAACGGTCGCACTGAGAAAAACAAACATTTTATACATAAATTTAAAAAAAAGTCATATTGCCCATTAAACATTTTTTCGATATTTTCTTCGAAAAGTACAGTGGAAAACGAAAAGAAAGACCACCCTATTTTTTACAATATTTTTTTTTTTCTTAAAGTTACAGGCATTTGAAATTTTCCAAATTTTAAACTGAATTTTTTTTTTAAATCCATAACTTAAGTATGAGTAGAGATAAAAATCTAAAAAAAATCATAGAAACTTTTAGTATAAAAACACAAAAAATTTTCGGACAAATAAAAAATGGTCGAGGACAATCATGGGTTGAGTTGGCATGGAAGCCCCATTTGTTTGTTTCAATCACCTATTTTCTTGGATAAACAAACCTATTTTCTTTAAATTACAATTAATCTAACAAGTATTAAATTTATAATATTAAAAATATTTAAATTTTGATTTTAGAAAATATGTACTAAACAAAAAAATCGAAATTTTAAATAATATGTTTTTTCAATGGAAAACAATAATTACACAATAGTAGTAAATACTTCTCTTAAGTTTAGAAAAAATTACTTACATTCAGCAATTTGTTTACAACAGAAGATATTACTGGTTTTAAATAAATATTTACTATAAGCGATCAAAATATTCTTACATTAATAAAAAATATTGCTTAATTTTAAAAATTGAAGACCAAGTAATTACATTTTCTCGATTCTAGTATTTTTATTTCCTATGTAGTGTTCGGACTTCCGCGAGAAAGTTATCGCTCAGCGCCGCGATCACCCGCCGCGCGATTGATCAACGGATCGATGGCGCCTTCCGGGAGTGCGCGCCCTAGATTACATCGCAAAATCTAGCTTCGCGGATCACCGCTTGTCGCAAAAGCATCCGGTAGTAACGTCACTTCATTGGTTCACGACGCGATACTCCGATTCTGATAGGTGTTTTCGAAATTTCTCGCGAACTTTCCGCTCCGATAGCCGTGCTCCGGTCAGACCACGAATCGATCACGCCGCTGACACATGCCGTCAATTCCCTTTGTGCGCTCTCGCAAGTAAATTGCAAATTCGGTCATATCGACGGTGCGCGACTCCACCGTGATCTCAGTATCTCCGCTACAATCAATTGTGCCATTTTTACAAATTATTCGCTTGTGCGCGAAATCTTCAGCAATCTTAGCAAAGAACGGATCGGCCGTCGGCTCTAAGTGCTCCGGCATTCCGAGAGCACGTGAACACGAAGTGCTCCGAGTGTCCTGTCTCGCTATTCAGGCGCTCGCAAAGGTGATGTGAACCGAATTAATAAATTGCTGGTCACACTGGACACAAACTGACTCCTATCTCATCTGGCGATTCACGCCACATTATTTGCGAACATTATTTTTGGTCTTTCGAGCCAGATCAGTTGAAAAGAGTGCACAGTTCAAGGTCACCGATTTCCTGAAAGCGATTTCGTCAATTGTGCATGCGGCGAGTCTGGCAGAAAAGTTTACCGGCGCTCCAAGTATTTTTCAAGAAGATTTCCGGTCATAATAACACTCGGCCTTACGGCAAGATTCCGTACAAAACGGTGTATGAGTGCTCCGATTTTGGACCAAGTCTCAGCCGTTTCGATTATGGAGAAGCTTCTCGAGCAGCAACGAGTGACCATGCACTCGATCGAACGCGCTCTCGCAAATGTCAAGAAGCTTGGTAAAGCTAACCGGACGGCGGCTATCATGCAACAGCGTATGACGTTGTTAAAAGCGTCATTTTCTCAGTGTGAGCAGAATCACGCTAAACTGCTCGTTATTTCCACTTCGGAAGCACATGCCACGGAAGTGTACTTCCGCGATCAGCAGTTCTTAACCTGCAAAGAGAGGTTCCTCGAGGCGTTGGACTACATGGCGGAGCAGTATCAGCGGCTCGCAAACCCCGATGCGGTCATCCTCGGGTCGACCACGGAAGCAGCAGCTCATCCTTTGTTGGATCCAGGACCACGCCTCTTCCAAAGATAAGTTTACCGAAATTTAGCGGTGACTTTGTGGACTGGGAGACATTTAGCGATCATTTTCGTTCGGTCTTTATTGACAGTGCGGATTTATCTGATATCACGCGAATGTACTATCTTTTTTCGTGCCTCAAAGGCGAAGCGAGCGATTTGGTGAAAGCGTTGCCTATTACCGAGGCGAACTTTAAGGTCGCATGGAAAATTTTGTCGTCGCGCTACGATAATCCTCGACGTCTTGTGCATGAATATATGCACGCGTTAAATTAGTTATCAAGTTTAAATTCCGAGTCTGCGTCTGAACTGACTGCGCTACGAGACAAGGCGTTCATGGCTCCAGGCTTTGCGGAACCTCGGTCGACCTGTCGCGCATTGGGACGATTTCATCATTTATCTCGTTGCCTAACGCCTAGATAAGGCTACTCGATAGTCGTGGGAGTTGCATTTGGGTAACACCGCGGAATATCCGGAGTACGCGACTCTCGACGCATTTCTTGCGGCTCAAATTCGAGTATTAGAAAATATTTTACCCGCCACACTCGCTAATCGAAAACCGAGCAACAAGGCGGTCGTGCAAAGTCACACCGCGAGTACCATGAAATGCCCGGTTTGTCAACAGAATCACTCGTTGTCGTCATGTACGGAAGTAGACATACTATGGGGGGTTTTACCTACTGGAGCGATTTGCGGCGGGTCGGGGGCAGGAAGCGGAACGCGTGGGGGCCGCCGCAAGCGGTGGGCGAGGGGACGGCGTCGGCAGACGGCCCTCCGCTGCTGCCGCCTCTCCGCTGATGTTTTTGCGGGTAGGGATAGGGGGGGGGGCGCGAAGGGCGCCACTCCGAAATTCTCCTCTCGCGCTTTTCAGAGTGGCAGGGTGCGAGGGGGGGCACGACGGAGGCGCCTCTCAGCAGTTTCGTGGGTGGATTCCGTCACGACGACGACGACGGTGCGTCAATAATATAATCGATCGACGGCCCACAACAATCGATCGTCGTCGGAGATCTTTCGCGTCTCGACTCACAATGCGGGCGCATCATTGATATTCTTAACCGCGCAACGTAATAAAAGCGCACGTATCCATGTTTATCTTTTTTTACCACAATAATTATTAAAATCGACATTGCAATAATTGTACGGACAGAAACAATTTCAACGTACGCGAGTTTATATTTTAACATTTACAGCTAAACATCGTCGTCGTCGTCGTCGTCGTCGTCGTCGTCGTCGTCGGAGATCGTCTCTCCGTTTGCATGAACGCAGTTATCTTTCAAAGTTATTCGAGGCGTGGTTATCTGCTGCCCTATTGACATCCGCCGAGCGATAAGTGCGAGCCAACGCGAATCCTTGCGCAATTTTGTACTTTAACATTTACCGCCGCTAAACATTGTTGTCGGAGATCATCTCCGTTCCTTCACACCGCCGACACGCGCGAGACGCGTGATCGCGATTATTTGTCAAAGTTATTCCAGGAAACGCGGCGCGGTTATCTGCTGCCCTATTGACTCCGTATATCCTCCGTTGAATCGTTATTGGGGTTCGCCCGGTTCTCGCGGGCACTATATAAGCGCGGGAGAACGTTAATTCTCGCGCAATTAGATTGCCAGTTTAAAGTTTGTGACGATTGAAAATAAAAAAAATGTCGGAGGAGGAGGATCGCGATCTCGTCGAACTCGCCACGGGCGTCGACTCGTCGGACGCGTATCGCGAGTGAGAACGACGGTTCGAAGAGCGTCTCGCGTGTCTGCGAGAGAGATGTCGAGAGAAACCTCGCCCGACGTACACTGGAACGTTGAACTCTCTTGTCGCTCGAGTGGCTCGATTGGAAGAAGCGAGAAACGCTCTGCGTCAACGTTTCGCACAGGTGGGCGCCGGTCACGGCGAACCGAGCAGACGACTTTCGTAAAGGAGATTGAGACGGCTTTCGACAGTCGTGTACTGACCGGTGCGGTGATAAACTCGAATCATGTCGATCTACGACTATTTCTCGAGGACGCGAGGGACACGGTGCTCGAACAAGTGAGCGTCAATCGTGAGAGACACGCGTGCTTGAAGATCAACACAGTTTTCAATGGTGAGTTCGTCGCGGTAGCGCAAACCGCCGTCAAAAGCATCGCTACGAAAAATCGTCAGCTTTTTCCTGAGTCCGATTTGCGAGTGTGGTACGATAGATACGTGATCGATGTCACTCTGGCGGGTCTGGATGAGTTTCAGGAACGCGACAGTGGCTGGGCATTGTCGCGTATATTGAACCTGATTGAACGTGAGCAAGTGCAATCCCATGCATGCCAAATGTTGGTTTAAAATACCGCGATGGATAAAGCTAAAGAGAGCGGTGATCAACGTGCGTTCAACGCGTGTTTCGCATGGGCGGTAATTAGTGTTCTTAGCCAGAATAAATTCTCGGAAACTTTGGGAAAAAAACGGTTTTTTTCGGGTTCTTTTCATTGCGATATTTTTCCAGGGTTTTTTTCCTTTAAGGTGATTTTATCTTTGTTTTCTTCTACGTCAATAATTTAAGATTAATAAGTTTATTTTACATTTAAGAACTCTAATAAGTAAGTAATTCATCAATAAAGTTCGCTGTTATGACTTATGACCATTTTAATAAAAAACATGTCATAGTTTACCTTACACAGTAAAAAATCGTGTGTACATAGCGGTCCATATGTTAAAATTTTCTTATGTTATCAAGATTTGATTATTATTTCAATGTAAAATTAACATACAACAGCTATGTTATTATTTTCTTAATCTTAACATTTTCATTGTTACATTTATGTCAACGTGATAACTTAACACTTTATATATTTTATTTAGAAATTAAATATTATTTTGAGTTCTTTTAACACAATTACTTTAAAAAATCAACATGTCTTAAAGTTGTTTTAGCACATAAACAAAAGTTAAAGTAAAGGAGAAGTACCAATACGGCCGTTTTTTGGCCTACATCAGAATCGTTCCAAACTCCAAACTGTGATATTTTCTTCCTACCGATGTAGGACATTGTAAGATGTAGTTCACAACCTCCTAGAACCGTTTGCTGTCCGAGCAATTAGAGGCTGAGAATGGACAATCAATGGAGTTTTTAATTTTTCACATGGTGGTAGTGCCGGTCTCATTTCAGCATGTCATTGTTGGGAGGGAGGGAGGAAGGGAGGGAGGTGTAGAGGGGATAGGGGGAGAGAGAGAGAGAGAGAGAGAGAGAGAGAGAAAGGGAGGGTGGGAGAAGGAGAGGGAGGAAGAAAAAGGAGAGGGAGGCAGACCTGGTCCCTCCCGTCTGGTTCCCGTCATTCTCTCTCTCTCTCTCTTGCTCTCCCTCTCTTTCTCCCACCCTCCCTTCCTCTCTCTCTCTCTCTCCCCCCCCCACCCCCTCTACACCTCCCTCCCTTCCTCCCTCCCTCCCAACAATGACATGCTGAAATGAGACCGGCACTATCACCATGTGAAAAATTAAAAACTCCATTGATTGTCCGTTCTCAGCCTCTAATTGCTCGGACAGCAAACGGTTCTAGGAGATTGTGAGCTACATCGGAAGAAAATACCACAATTTGGTGCGATTCTGACGTAAAAAAAACGGTCTTATTGACACCCCTCCTTTTCAAATAATCATAAACTTTGACACACAAAATAATTAAATTTACTAAAATTAAATGTTTCTATTACACACAATTCAAGTAAAATAATTAATATCATGTGTTAATATAACTTGAAAAATAAAGTCAAAAGAACAAATATAAATGTAAAGTATAATGTCAATTAATTAATATTTCTAATTTGTCAACATGTCAACAAGTAACACACGATGAATGAGTTTTAACTTAATATTTAGAGTGGACTTTCTGAGACATGTAAAAAATGTTAAAATTACGTATTATTTTTTACTGTGTATGAATACATTTTTTTAAAGGCATTAAATGTTAATTAAAAAAGGAAGCCAAATGAGTGATACTGTAATATAACTTTACTAATTATTTTATACATATACATATCTCAAAACTGTGTTAGCAAATTGTGTATCCAGTGTATCTGTGTTATAGACAAGATAGAAGATGTATAGATAATTACATTTTTTTTGTAAGAGTAAATCTATCGTGGAAGACAAGAAAAACATTACAAACTATCACTACAAACACGACAATACATCCCACTCTAAAGAGTTTAAATCTCAGTAACTAAACTTCAAATTAAAAGTCTGTAATACAAATGTACACAGGTGTAGTATAACAAAAAATATACTATTTTGTACCTTATTATCACAAAACCTACACCTGGTAATACAAAGAACAAAGAACAATAGAAATATATAACTTATTACTATTATAGACTATTCAACTTCAATTGTATATTTTATCAGTCTTACAAGGGAAGGGTCAACCCTTGGGGTCACCGATTTTGTCGAAACTTTACTAAAATGTAGTATTGATATAGAAATGACAAACCCTGTACGGATACGATGCGCTTCTCAACCGTTGCCGAGAAATCGCGATGTGAATTTTAGCTTAGACAAAAAAATGTTTATTATTATAATTTTAAAACTGTGCATAAAATGTTCGTAAAATATTAGCGATTTTGAAAGTAAATAAAAAAATATATATATATTGGCGGGGATATTTACATAATATTAAAAAAATTGTATGTATATTTATTGGTTTATTTATTAGTTTCGTATAGATATAAAAAAAAGGTTACAATAAAAAAAGGCGTACAAAAAGAGAATATTATAATAAAATGATTGCGATTATTCGTCTTGCTCTGTAACTTTACAAACTTTAGAGTGATTGAAATAAAAAAAACAAGTGAAACATAAAACTGACTTACACCAAGCACACTTTATAAATCCAATTTTTTCGCAGGCACATTTTGTTTTTAATAATGAAACAGGAAAACACACGTCATTAACATTCAAAAAGCTCGGCCGTTCGCTCGTCAGTTTTGATGCAAACCATGCGTATTTAATCATAAGTGAAAATACCGGAGCATTTAACTGATGCAATATTAAGGAGTGAATTTTTATATAACATCTTCACGAGATGCTATTTCTCTTTTTTCTTGTAGTAATATAGGAGCATTCTGCAAGCGCTTGAGAAAATTTTTAACCTGACGATAGAAATATACATCGCAGGTTTGAAAGGTCCCAAATGTCCCTAATGTTTTGAAATATAAGACGTAAAATTCTAGGAAGAGGCTGTGCTGTATACCGCATTATAATTCCAATGCATCATAATTCCAATGCAAGGCAATTCGAATGCATAGAAAATAATATTATAACCGAATATAAATAATTTTTTGCAAGAAGCATGCCTTAAAATGTTACTTTCAAAATCGCTAATATTTTACGAACATTTTATGCACAGTTTTAAAATTATAATAATAAACATTTTTTTGTCTAAGCTAAAATTCACATCGCGATTTCTCGGCAACGGTTGAGAAGCGCATCGTATCCGTACAGGGTTTGTCATTTCTATATCAATACTACATTTTAGTAAAGTTTCGACAAAATCGGTGACCCCAAGGGTTGACCCTTCCCTTGTTAGTTGTCAGTACTCTCAGTTGTACAGGTTGTAACATCTAGATCTAGATCTGAACCTGAATGGGCGTTTGAATCGGTTTCTGTATCAGGTTCTATATCAGATTCATCTGATTCATTATTACTGTCTGTGTTAGATTCTGATTGTGAATCAGTGGAAACATAATTATTTTCTTCTGTACTTCCACTTGCATTTTCCATAATACAGCGCTTGCGCTTCTTTGTTAATCCATCAAACAAACGTAGATTCCATTGCACTGAAACAAGCTTCTCAGTCTTCTCATTTTTAAGACGGTTTCGCTTTTTAGTATGGATTCCTCCGAATGCTGACCACACTCGTTCACATGCAGCTGAGCTAGGTGGAATATTTAACAGGCGGATTGCTATTGCAGCAATAGGCTCTCCAGCACAGAGTCCCTGCCACCACGTAACTGGAGTCGTATGTTCAATAGCTCCAAAAACTCCAGTGTGAGGAGACCAGATACCAGTTCCAGCTCGATAATCAGCCAAATTAGCCAATACCTGACCTTTGTCAAGTTTCAAATGCTTACAAAGTTTGTTGATTACGCTAAACATTGATGATATATCCGAACTGCTTACATTTTTATCTTTATATCTGGGATCAAGCAAATAAGCTGCTTTATGAACAGGTTGACAGGAAAAGTTTTCTCGATGCTTGAATGCATGTAGTACCTTAAGATTATCCGTCTCACTTAGATTGCTTTTATCAAGAGCTTGTGAAATCTGTTCCTTTATTTTCTTAAAGTAATGTGGCACATCAGAAAGAGTAGCAGAGTCTGACTCAAGAGGTGTAAGAGCATCAGCAATTGGTTTGAGGATGTCCAGAGCATATTGAATTTCCATCCAGAAATTATCACTTAGAATGAGAGCTTTTATATTCTGTGGGATATCGAGGCCTTCTTCAATTGCAGTTTTCTTGAGAGCCGATTTGTTACATTGAAGTGAGTTGAAAAGCAAAACGTCACCAGAAAATCTAGTATTGTTGGGTAGCTTCAAAGATGGCGCATTGTGTTCTTGCTTGGAATTGAAAACATTATGAACTACATGCTTGTGCTTAAATACTTTCACAATAGACTTTGCATTCTCTTTCAGTTTTTTCAGTGATTCAAGTTTCATTATATCCTTCATCAGCAAATTCAGACCATGAGCTACACAGCCAATAGTAAATATATGATTGTACTTTTTCTTAATGAGTCTCCATGCCTTCTTCATATTTTTGGCATTATCAGTTATCACAGCGGTAGTTTTTTCAGGTCCAATTTTATCAATTACTTTCATCAATTCTTCACTTATATACTCTCCTGTTTCTCTATTCGCTCCTGGAGTCACTGCTTTCAGGAAGACTGGCTCAGGAGTAGTAACTATAAAGTTTACTATTCCTTCATTCCGAACATTGGACCAACCATCACTCATGACGCCCAGAGATACAGCCGAGTTAATTTTGTTGTTCACTTTATCCTGCACGCGAAGATATTCTGCATTTAGTAGTCTTCCTCCCAGAACAAAAGATGATGGAATTTTGTAGCAAGGCCGAAGAAGATTAAAAACTTGATGCCAATACTGATTATTAAGTACAGATAAAGGCAATCCGGTGGCGCAGATAGCACGAATCACAGCAAAATCAATTTTTTCACTTTCTTCTTGAGACATGGAATCTAGAAATGTAGTCATCTTGCGTGCTTTTATGGATCGTTGAACAATACCTGTTGACTTCTCACCACCTGATGACGATGCAATAACAGCACTTTGTATATCTGAAGTTACAACAAGTACATCATCAACGTCTTCCTCATTGTTTTCTTCTTGAAAACCTTTCCTCAAATCTTGTGGACACTTCTGACATCTTAGGCCGAGATGGTTTCTTAGACGAGTAGCATTTGGAAATTTGTAAATCGTTGAACAATAATTGCAAACGACTGATTGAATTTTTTTTCCATCTTCCGATCTGATTTTTTTAAAGTGTTTCCACACATCTGATGTTGGACGCCCCATGATACTGAAAACAAGTAATAAAAATTCAATGAATAAAGAACTTAACCTAATTATGACAAAGCCTAACGCAGCTATGTCCCTTTCAAGCTGTGAAAACTTTATAAAATGTACGACATTGGAATAACTGTGAAATTAATAGAAATAATTACCTGATGTATCTTCAATCAGTAGATTTTAAGATGTGGAGCAACGTATTACCGGTAAACGAGATAAATATATATATATCGAGCGTTGAAGAGAGAGAAAGCGAAGATACTGAGTGCAAAAAGTGCAACGCGAACAGATCTCAGGTGACAGGTCTGTTCTTCTTTCACATTCTAGTACTGTACTTCTTGTACATACGGTTTATCTTCTTCTTTCCAATGTGAAAAGAAAAAGAGAAAAGAGAGATCGTGAAAGATGTTTAATGCTGGAGTGTGAGAAAAGAACAAATCTCTTAAAAGGATATTATTTATTATTACATTTGTCGTATGACAAATTTTGCAAGTATGTTGATTGGCTGTAAGCTGTAAGATAAAATATTTCTAGACTCGAGAACTTCTCTATCCTACAGCCAATCAAAACGCATGAAACATTTATCGTATATGTAATAATGTGTAAATGGAGACAAATCTTCGATTTTTTCTGTAGAAAACAATTTAAAGCAACATTTTACTATTGAATTTAAATATTAGGTGGAAAAAAATCTATTTTCTGGGAAAAAATGGAAAAAAACTCAGTTTTTTCCTTGATTTTATTTTTCCGGAAAGTTAAGAACACTAAATTTAAATATTAGGTGGAAAAAAACCTATTTTCTGGGAAAAAATAGAAAAAAACTCAGTTTTTTTCCTTGATTTTATTTTTCCGGAAAGTTAAGAACACTAAAGACAGCATTTTTTTAATTTTTCTATATTTTTCGGAAAAAACGGAAAAAAACCGGGTTTTTTCCCTCGATTTTATTTTTCCGGAAAATTAAGAACACTAGCGGTAATCTCCGCTCTGTATCCCGCTCAGCGGCACTCGGAACGATGCGGCTCGTATCCCTATTACGCGACGGTGTTGAATCTCGAAGGGATCGAGTTTCCTATGATCCTGAAGCAAATTTCGAGGTTCGAACGACTCAACGACGTGTCCGTCAACGTTTTCACCATTTGGCGGAGGGAACGGAACGACGAGATCGTTTCTTTACGGCTGACCGACGATAAGAAGGATAGTTATGTCAATCTGTTGTATCTATCAGATTCGCGAAACAACTCGAACGGCGGTCATTTCGCGTGGATAAAAAATCTGCCGCGATTGATGGGGTCTCAGTTAAACAAGAACAAGAACATGAAGTACATATGCGATCGGTAGGTATAAAAAAAAGAGTCGTGCGAATCAGATGTATGTAAAATAAAAAAAAATGGTATATATTTTTTTAGATGCCTACACTATTTTCACTCGAGCGAGAAATTGTCCGTTTACAGCGTCGACTGCGGAAAGAAAGATGAACGACTGCGCCATCGTTCTGTCAAACGACGATAAATGGCTGTCTTTTCGCGATCACAGTAGGAAGGAGCGACTTCCCTTCGTGGTGTACGCCGATCTGGAATGCGTGTTGGAGAAAGAAGAGTTGGATAACGATAACGTCAAGAGATACGCCTATCAGCATCACAGAGCGTTCAGCGTGAGATACTACCTGTGCAGCGCGCACCTGTGCGATACGACGAGATCGCACTCGCGTACAGATTTCGTCGTGGCGAGGACTGCGTGTCGTGGTTCGTAAATAAGCTCAACGTTATTGCACATCGCGTGAAAGAGATACTCATAACAAACGTGACCATGGCGGAGCTAACGCTGGACGAGACACGAAATTTTTGGAGCGCGACGAGCTGTCACATATGCGAGAGACCGTTCGAATCGCAGGATCAACGCGTTCGCGATCACTGTCACTTAACCGGACGTTACAGAGGTCCCGCGCATCCGCGCTGCAGTCTAAATTATAGAGACTCGTACGTTATTCCTGTATTCTTTCACAATTTGTCCGGTTACGATGCCCACTTTACTATCAAGGATATGGCTAACAGCTTCGAGGGTAGCATTGATTTATTACCGCTGACCAAAGAGACGTACATATCGTTCACGAAGAATGTGAGGGAAGGTGTTAACTGGGGAAACTGCACGAAGTTGCGATTCGTGGATTCGTTCAAATTTCTCAGCACCAGTCTCGAGAAATTGGTGTCGTATCTCGATAGGGACAAGCTGAAAATTATGCGTTCAAAATTTTCAGAACTGAGCGAAAGCGATTTCAAACTGCTCACGCGTAAAGGTGTATTTCCGTACGAGTACGTCGACGGTTTCGATAAGTTGCTGGTGACGGAATTATTTCCGCGCGAGGCCTTTTACAGTTTATTGACCGGCGAGACCGCGAGCCTGAGAGCGATTACGCCCACGCGCGGAAAGTCTGGCGTTGTTTTCGCGTAGAAAATCTCGGCGAGTAATCTGTATCTGAAAACGGACGTGCTTCTCCTAGCGGATATCTTCGAAAATTTTCGCGACACCTGTACGACACATATGGACTAGATCCCGCGCATTACTACACTTTACCGGGATACACGTGGGACGCGATGTTGAAGTACACGGGGGTGCGATTCGAATTGCTCACCGACATCGACATGGTAATGTTCGTGGAGCGCGGTATCCGCGGCGGTCTAAGTCAATGCTCCAACAGGTACGCACGAGCCAACAACAAATACATGCGATCGCACGACTCTTCGCAACCCAACCGTCGACGTATCTCATGTACTTTGACGTGAACAATCTGTACGGTTGGGCGATGTGCGAACCATACTCGACGCGCGGAAGGCCATCGGAGAGACGACGGACAAGACGGATTCGTTGAGAAACGACGTGAGTAAGACAAACAGCGTCATGAGCGGACTGAGAATCACGATGAACAAGTTTCTGGCCAAATTCAAGGAGATTGAAAAACAGATACAGATTTTAGAAAAATCCAAGTCTGCGCAAACAGAGCAGATACTCGGCGCGCAGAAGGCCATCGGAGAGACGACGGGCAAGATGGATTCTTTGAGAAACGACGTAAATAAGATAAACAGTGTCATGAGCGGACTGAGAAACGCGATGAACGATTTTCTAGCCAAATTCCGCGAGATTGAAAGAGTGATGGCGACGAAGGAATCGCTCGAGAGAGAGATAGCGAACATTCGCGGTAACAGGGGGGAACGTCAATAAGGAGGTAGATGAGCCGTCTTTTTTAACGCAATTGCGCAGTCGAGAAAGGAATACACGCGCGCAACGATGAGTGCCGAGAAATGGAGACTCGTGGAGGAGCTGCACGCACCGGCGCGGAGAAACTTCCCGCGACGTCGCGTCGTGGTGCGCGGTTACGACGATCTGTGGCAGGCCGACGTGGTCGAGATGCGTCCCTACGCGTGACACAACAAGGGTTACTACTACATACTAACAGTTATCGATGTATTGAGCAAGTACGCGTGGGTGTTGCCGCTCAAGAGCAAAAGCGGAAACGAGGTAGCCGCGGCCCTGTCAAGGATATTTCGCAAAGACGCGCGATATCCGAGGAATCTGCAAACGGACAAGGGAAAGAAGTTCTACAACGCTAACGTGCGAAAGATTATGAAGAAACACGATATAAATCACTACTCGACGTATTCGGTGATGAAGGCGTCGGTGGTGGAGAGATTCAACCGCACGCTGAAGAACGACATGTGGAAACTCTTCACGCTCAACGGATCGTACTCGTGGGTCGAGGCGCTGCCGCGTCTGCTGTCGAAATGCGACCGGTGGACGTGACACCCGCTGTCGCCAAGAAACTCTTGTCCACGGTGTACAGTCGCGCGAAGATTGCCGCTCCGGGTAGATTCAAGATGAACGATCCGGTGCGCGTGAGCAAATTCAAGACACTGTTCGAAAAGGGCTACACCCCCAACTGGACTACCGAAATCTTCCGTGTCACTAAAATACAACGTACCAATCCTGTGACGTATCTGTTGAAAGACTACCGCGGGGAATCGATAGCCGGAGGATTTTACGAGCACGAGTTGCTGCGAGTTTCCAACCCCGACGTTTATCTCGTGGAGAAAGTGTTGCGCAAGCGAGGCGACGACGTATACGTGAAGTGGTTGGGAATGAACAGTTCGCATAATGGATAAATAAAACGGCGGTGTTATAGTTTTTTTGTTCGCTTTAATGTAAACTTATGTGTATTTCAAGACAAATATATGTTTTATCATTCTCTAACCTTCGCTGTCATACTTTTCTTTATCCGTATGTGATTCTATTGGGGAGGAGGAGAAAAAATCGGACAAGGTTCCGTAGGATTTTTTCTCTCTCTTTATTTTTTAATGATATGTGATTACAATAATCTCTCAATATTTCCGAAGCACAGAGCGGCTAACTCGCAGTCAACGATGTCATTGCGATCGAAGAATTCGCTCTCGCGTATCGCTCTCGAGACGTTCGCGGGATCGGTCACGGTGGCTGCTATAGCAACGAAGCGCGTCAGCTTCGCGTCGATCATGTTGGTGATCGCGCGCAACGAATTCACGAGGCTGTTTACGCAAAGTTCTAGGTCGAACATAAGAAGCACGGTGTTCATCGATACGATTATACTAGTTGTGGACGTTTCCAGGCGTAGGATCGACAGAGTGTTAATCTTGCCAAATCGTAATTTTAGGTTTCCGTTTTCGAAGCACATCGGTAGTGGAGCGCGTTCGTTCTTCCCGCGCTGTAGGTGGGACAACACCGCGCGTTTATGATCGATGAGTTCCTTCCACGTTTCAGGCGAGAGCGAGATCTCCTTGCCGTGACAATCCCCTATGACGATGTGCACGTAGCACGGGAGTACGGCTGTGATACAAACGTCTATGAATTTGTATCCCGTCTTAGTTAATAGATATCTTCTTTCCAGAATTCGCACCGGATGACGTTCGGCATCACGTTTTGATGTACTGACGTCATCGTTGTCGTAATATAACTGAAAATAAGAAAAAAATATCGTTATATTGTAGGCGAGCGATACGGGATCGTCGCGAACTCACCACATGTTTTTCCAGGAGTCGACGTTGCCCCGATTCGGGAACGGAGTCTCTAATTCCGTCGATTGCTCATCGACTCCTCTTCTTCTTCTTTTCGCGTTACCGACACCGTTCTCGAGATCGTCGTCGGATTGGTGCTGTTTGTAATACGGGACGTGTAACGTCGAACACATCTCTCTCTCTCTTTCTCCGTTGTCGCAGTGCAGTTGACGGATCACGCGAGAATGAGTCGTTCGAGGAAAGTTGAGGCGAAATATAGTTTGAAAAATAAATTACGATTCCCCCTCCTTTCATTAATTGTCTCAGGAGCGGTATGTAAAGTGGGGTACGTCGAATCGTTTTATTTTTTCTCTTCTCTATTCGAAGTCTCCCTCGCGTCAATTCGAACGAATTGACTCAATAAATCTCGCAGTTGCATCATCAGTCCGTCTCTCGGACAGGTAATACCGAGGATTCTCAGATCAAATTTGCCGGATGCCGTTACGGTTTTCGTGAATTCGTTGAATTTGTAGAATCGGTTTTTACTGATAAAGTATAAATTACCGTCGAGGGAGAGAGAGGGAGAGAGAGGGAGAGAGAGGGAGAGAGAGGGAGAGAGAGAGAGAGAGAGGGAGAGGGGGAGAGAGAGAGATTTTTTTGATTGATTGATGTGGTTTATTTAGCCTCAGCGGCTACTTTAAAAATATACATTTTACATGTTATTAATTGTCGCTTGGGAATTTACAAGTGGTCCAACATTTGTTGCAAGGATTGGGGAAACCCAAGAAAAACCCAACCAGACCAGGTCAATTAGTTCAATAAATAAATAAATATATTCGATTAGCAGTTCGTACAATTCTCTCACACATACACTTCTTTAACATATTTACTTGCTTTTCTTCTAAATGCATTGACATTGTCAATTGATTTTATATCATCAGGTAAGTCGTTATAAATTTTGAAGCCGTTGTACATTAGTGTTTGTTGCGATTTAGTTTGATTTCGCTTTGAAATACAAATATTATTGCGCTGTCGTGTATTGTAAGAGTGGGTCTCGCCCACAAGTTTTAAACTTTCCGCAAGATACGACGGACTTATTTTTAGTTTCATTTTATGTACAAATATTAGTGTATTTAAAGCAATTCTTTGTCGAACATTAAAGAAATGTAACGCATTTAACATTAGATTTATCGGTGTGAACTTACTACATCTAATAATTGCACGCATTGCTCGGTTTTGCGCTTTTTGTAACAAATTAAGTTCAGTTTTGCCGACGTCTAAGAAAATTGTAGAACAATAGTCAAAATGCGGGGCAATTATACTTTTGTAAATAATAGTTCTAGTTAGTGGCGACATTGAGTCTCCAATTCTAAACAAAAAATTTACTTTCTTTGAAATCTTTTTAATTATGTACTTTACGTGTTCACTAAAGTTTAAATGTTTGTCAATCATAATACCAAGGTATTTAATTGTATCAACGTTTTCAATATTATTATC
The DNA here is from genome assembly GCA_030770225.1 of Temnothorax unifasciatus. Classification (NCBI taxonomy): domain Eukaryota; kingdom Metazoa; phylum Arthropoda; class Insecta; order Hymenoptera; family Formicidae; genus Temnothorax; species Temnothorax unifasciatus. The sequence goes on from JASTWK010000591.1 coordinate 80,501, forward strand.
TTCAATTTTAATATTGCATTTTTCGCTTGTCCTAGAGGCCCGCACACCTTTTACCAGGATAAATTTAGTTTTTGCAACATTCAGACTTATCATATTATTAGCCAAATTGATAAATTCTTTAAATCGTAATTAATTTTGTTTTTAATTTCAATAGAGTTAGAGCTACTGTAGTATACAATTGTGTCGTCCGCGAATATTTTACATTTACAATATTTTAATACTTTCTTTAGATCATTAATATAAATCAAAAAAGGATTGGGCCCAATATTGAGCCTTGTGGAACACCATATATGGTTCTTCTTTTTGAGGAGGTGAATTTGACTTGCTGAGTTCTATCAGTTAAATAACTCTTAAACCATTTAAGTACATTATTTTTTATTCCGCATTTGTTAAGTTTACTAATTAATTTCTTTCTGTCAATAGTCTCGAAAGCTCTTTTAAAATCAAGGAATGTTACTCTAGTCTTTTGTTTGTTATCACAGTTAATTTTCCATTCATTCAGGACACTTTGCAAGGCGGTCTCGCAAGAATGGCTTTCACGAAAACCAGATTGCTCTGGCACTAAGATATTATTTTTATCGAGATACTTAATTAATTGCTTATGAACTACGGTCTCAATAATTTTTTCAAATGTCGGCAGTACATTTATTGGTCTAAATTCGCTAGCTTTTATAGTATTTTGTATCTTCTGGATAGGCGTAATTACTGAGTTTTTCCACTCATCTGAAAACACGCCAGTTCTTAAAGATACATTTACTAATTTAACAAATTGATCGTCAACATAAGGCCACGCTTTTTTAATTATTTCTGCGTTAATTCCATCTTTTGTACACGCTTTGTTTTCTAATTTATTTACAATTTCAAGCAAGTTTTTGGAATTAACTTCGTCAAAATTTTGCCAACCTTCTATATTATCTATAGTATTAGTTAATGAAATATTACAATTATTATTATTATTTTGACTAGAGTTTAATATTGCATCGTTAATTTCGGTTATAATGTCAATAAAAAATTTATTAAAGTTTTCAGCAATATCTTCGTCTTTATCACAGATTTTATCATTAAATTGGACTTTACTAACACTACTTTTTGGTTTTTTACTCACAATTTGTTTTAAATGCTTCCATAATTTTTTACTATCCTTTTTATTTTTATCAATATTCGAGTCGTTATATTCTCTTTTTTTCTGTTTAATTAATTTAGTTAATTTATTTCTAATTTTCTTAAACTCAATCCAATAAATGTCTTCTTTAGTTTCTTTAGCAATTTTATAAATCTTATTTTTCTTATTTTTTAAATCTTTAATTTCGTTATCAAACCATTCTTTGCTTTTCCATTTGTTAATTACTTTAAATTTAGTCAATGGTATTACTTGGTTTAATGCTTCTTCAATTGATTCGATCACATGATTAGCTATACTATTTACATTGTTGTCCTTAGATTTATCTATTTTATTAATCGTCTTAGTTAAAATTTCTGCAAATTTAATATTGTCAAATTTTTTATAATTTCTGCCAATGAAATAGTTTTGCTTATTTAAGTTACGTTGCTTTTTTGGCAATTTAATACTTAGGATGTCGTGATCAGTTATTCTAGGGGAATCCCAAACGTCGCAATTCAAAAATTCATTTGAATACGCTAAATCAATCATTGTTTGTGAATTGTTTGTAACGCGTGTAAACGTCGGGACATAGTTTTTAAGTCCCAATTCATTCATAATTAATTGAAGCTTATTTGAATAGTAACTATTTTTACTAATGTCTATATTGAAATCACCAAGTAAAATAAATTGACCATTTTCAGCAAAGTCATTAGTAATTTCTTGCAAAATATCCATAAAAAGTGCATCACTCGCACTAGGTGAGTGATACACAACAGAAATAATTATTTCATTTAGTAATTGAATTGAAAACGTTAAATTCCACGTATTAGAGGAATAGTTTTTATTATTAGTGATTTTAAATTGCAAGTCGTTTCTAAAATAAACAAGAATACCGCCGGTAAATTTATTTTCTGAGTTTACTCTAATGTGATTATAATTTTCAATTAATAATTCAGAGTCGTTTATGTCTTCTGTAATTCGAGCTTCAGTTAAACAAACAACTACTGGTTTCTTACTTATAATTAATTCTTCGATTTCGTCTTTATGAGCTAAAAAACTTTGAGCGTTTAAATGCAATAGTAATTCATTTTGCTGTAATTGTTAGATATTTTCTTCCTCTCTTTTCTTCTCATTTTCAGCTAGTTTTATATAAATTGGACAATTCTTGTCAAACGCATTATGCTTATCATCAACAATTAACTCTAAATTTTTCTGTTTCTTATTTTTGTGTGCACAATTAGTACATTTTAAGTTAGTCGATTCGCAAACTTTGCTGTTATGTGCACCCCCACATTTACCGCATGCGATCTCTCTCTTACACTCTTTTGCATAGTGGTTATATCCGCAACATTTGAAACATCTGGCAATATTAGCGTGGTCAATTACTCTGCACTGTTTCCACCCAAGGCAGACTTTTTCCAAAAATAACAACATCTTACGCAGTTCCGGGCTCACTTCGATAATTACGCTAAAGTCATTTTTCTTGTCATTCACAATTCTCTTAACAATTTTCATTTCAACATTTTGACAACAATCCTTCAAATTATTTTGTTCAATAATACTCTCAACAATTTCCTTATCTGATAAAGCCGCTTCCTCTTTATCAATCCACACGAGTTTCACGAATTTCTTTTTTGTTTTAGGAATTTGAACATTAAATTTCGCGCCAATTTTCTCGACAACATCTTTTTGCAATTTCTCTCTATCGTCAACATGCTTACATTTAACAACAACCGTTCCGTTATTTTTTTCTTTAATATTCGTGATTCCGACTCCGAGCTCCTTAACATTAATGTTACTTTTGACATTGTTTAAATTATCATTCTTGTTGGTGTTTCCACTTGCTACAACGTCATCGTCAACTGGCTTTACGACAATCATCGCCTCGGCCTTTTTCTTGTTCTTTTGGAGCGCGTTTGCATAAGACACATTTGAAATGCAACTATCAACTACAACATTGTTATTAAGGTTTCCTAACATCTTTCTCATATCTTCCATCTCCTTCCTCCAACTGTCTTTCTCAGCTCTAACTATTTCTTCTATCTCCTTCTTCAACTTGTCTGCTTCAAATTTAACAATATCTGTTATCATCTTTTTTATTTCATTTTTGCTAACCATTTCATCTCTTATCTTGTACACCAACCAATCTATCTTCTTCTCTATATTAAATCCTCCTTGGTGTTTTTTTTCCGTCTGTGTTGAAGACTTCGACGCCAAGTTAGTTACACCACTATTACCATCTTTTAACATGAATACCTCGGTTTTTCCAGGACAATTAATAAGTTCATTCGCCGCGTTATACACTTTATGCAGTTTATGACAGCTAGGATGAAAATTCTTGTCACATGGTATACATCTAACCAACTCCTTTTTAATTTCTTTTTTACATTGCCCACATATAATGTGACTCGCCGACTCACTCATGTCTTATTACCATAAAGTCGAGAGCTCTTCCTTATCGACCACTTAAGATAAAGCGCATGCAGCCAAAATGGTAACACCCAGGCAGATAATTCGGAGAAAGCACCTGCGACAGGCGCACGCACCCCCAAGATCCTCCCACCTGAGCAGAGCAGTGTAGATGGAACAGGTGGAACAGGTGGACATGCACATGCGCACCAGCGAAATCCACCCACCTCTTCAAGAACTCGCGAGTAGCGGCGATTAACTCCGACGATGTGGGGCGAATCCGGGAAGGAATATAGGGGTCGCGAAACGAGAGAGAGAGAGAGAGAGAGAGAAAGAGAGAGAGAGAGAAAGAGAGATATTAAAAGATGTAAAAAAAACTTGTGTGTGTGTGTGTGTGTGTGTGTGTGTGTGTGTGTGTGTGTGTGTGTGTGTGTTATGCACTTACTCCTTGCTCACATCATCATATACATCTTTTGTATTTCGGAAATCGTTCTGAACGTTGTGTTTTAAAGTTTAAAGTTTTTTTGAATAACCGTATATCTTTTGCATGGTTATCAGCTAGATGATCGTGTCTCTTTGTTTGTCGAAATCTATTATATATATATGGGGCAAAATTTGTCAACCGGGACACCGGGCTGCCCATAATTGTTTTCATCGCAGAAAAACGACCTTGCGCCTAGAAGTAGCTATGGGTAAGAGCTATCGAAAGCCGTGTGCAACTTTACAGAATTCAAAATGGCGGTCCCAAGATGGCGCTTCAAAGTGCCAAAAATCTCTTCGTTCTCATATGAACCTTGGATCTTTAGCTCATTCATGATTAAAACAGCTCTAAAATGACCTGTGTTAGAGTTAATAGTAGGTTGACCACGAATCAGTAGCTGGGTAATCGAAATTTGGGATGGTAATCCAATATGGTGGCCAGAAACTTGATTTACGCACCGCAAACTACTGACAATTGACCGGATCTACTTGAAAATAGTTGTGCGAGTGGTTCATGGACTGTATATGACAAATCCGATCCCAAAAAAGCAAAATCCAAAATTGCGATAATCGGAATCCAAGATGGTGATCCAATATGGCGTTCGATCCACTCTGTATTGTAAATCACTGGAAATTCAGCAGATCCACTCAAAATTCGACTTCTATGAAACTGGATTCATAAAAATGGATTTGACACCTAGGGAAAAACCCTTATACACTGAATTTCTTAATAATAATCGAAGTCTTCCACCATTTCGTTTTCTTCGTCTCGAACTTTGAAAGAATTGATATCAGATTTGTTATGAGCAGCCCCAAAAATCTCTGAGTGAAAATTTTAGTCGGAATTTGTGGGAAAGAAAATTGACAATCCGATCAATGTAGGGGAAAGAATAATACAACAAGTCCTTGCAACGATGTAAAGTTATGATAGATGAAATGATTACAGCGTCGTCTATACTCCTTACTCCACACTTACTCCGTGTATTGTAGACGACGCTTAATGTATCATCAATGAGATTCAACTGAAGCCATTGTATAAGATTACAGTTGACGTTTGATTTCAAGATTGCAGATTGTTCCGATTGCAAAGTATTATCCGAATACTAATAAAAAAAGTACGATGGATAACGGTTAATAAAGTTATTATTTAGTTTATTAAGTGATGATCACTTAATAAACTAAATAATAACTTAATTAACCGTTATCCACGAAATGGTGGAAGACTTCGATTATTATTAAGAAATTCAGTGTATAAGGGTTTTTCCCTAGGTGTCAAATCCATTTTTATGAATCCAGTTTCATAGAAGTCAAATTTTGAGTGGATCTGCTGAATTTCCAGTGATTTACAATACAGAGTGGATCGAACGCCATATTGGATCACCATCTTGGATTCCGATTATCGCCATTTTGGATTTTGCTTCTTTGGGATCGGATTTGTTATATACAGTCCATGAACCACTCGCACAACCATTTTCAAGTAGATCCGGTCAATTGTCAGTAGTTGCGGTGCGTAAATCAAGTTTCTGGCCACCATATTGGATTACCATCCCAAATTTCGATTACCCCAGCTACTGATTCGTGGTCAACCTACTATTAACTTTAACACAAGTCATTTTAGAGCTGTTTTAATCATGAATGAGCTAAAGATCCAAGGTTCATATGAGAACGAAGAGATTTTTGGCACTTTGAAGCGCCATCTTGGGACCGCCATTTTGAATTCTGCAAAGTTGCACACGGCTTTCGATAGCTCTTACCCATAGCTACTTCTAGGCGCAAGGTCGTTTTTCTGCGATGAAAACAATTATGGGCAGGCCGGTGTCCCGGTTGACAAATTTTGCCCCATATATATATTGTAAGCTATTTGTTTGAAAGCTTATTAGCCGCGAATCGTACCGAAAAGGTCGTAGCCACGGTAACGGAAACGGCGAGGACAAGAGTATTGGCGAGCAGACCTCTCGTATGAGACAGGAGGCAAAAGGACGGAAAAGGAATAGACGGAACGGGTGCAATGACCGCCAACGACGAGGTACTCTTAATCTCACTGTATTTGTCAATGTGGTGTACAAAGCGTAGGAAACCGGTAACGCTTACGCGGAACGCAACAGCCACAGGTAACGCGTGGAAAACGCGGGAACTCGGACGATCGACTAGCACGTCCGGTCTTTGAGATTTCTCAAGGAGATCTGGCGAACAACGACCGCCGACCGACGACCGCGATTCTTCTTGACGCTCGCGCCGCTCTCAACCAATCAGGTTGCGCGAATAGTCGGTACTCGAGCTTCGCACTGCTACCAGCGCTTTCACGTGACTAACAGACCAATAGCCGACAAGCAACCGCCGCGCACGCCGCTATGACGGAACCTTACAGTCGAACGAAAAGGCGGGAACACAAACTACTGCGTATCTTACAATATATATATATATATATATATATATATTTATTTATTTATTTATTTATTTATTTATTTATTTATTATGTACAAAATAAATTCATATAGATAACAATCTAACAAGGGAAGGGTCAACCCTTGGGGTCACCGATTTTGTCGAAACTTTACTAAAATGTAGTATTGATATAGAAATGACAAACCCTGTACGGATACGATGCGCTTCTCAACCGTTGCCGAGAAATCGCGATGCGAATTTTAGCTTAGACAAAAAAATGTTTATTATTATAATTTTAAAACTGTGCATAAAATGTTCGTAAAATATTAGCGATTTTGAAAGTAAATAAAAAAAATATATATATATTGGCGGGGATATTTACATAATATTAAAAAAATTGTATGTATATTTATTGGTTTATTTATTAGTTTCGTATAGATATAAAAAAAAGGTTACAATAAAAAAAGGCGTACAAAAAGAGAATATTATAATAAAATGATTGCGATTATTCGTCTTGCTCTGTAACTTTACAAACTTTAGAGTGATTGAAATAAAAAAAACAAGTGAAACATAAAACTGACTTACACCAAGCACACTTTATAAATCCAATTTTTTCGCAAGCACATTTTGTTTTTAATAATGAAACAGGAAAACACACGTCATTAACATTCAAAAAGCTCGGCCGTTCGCTCGTCAGTTTTGATGCAAACCATGCGTATTTAATCATAAGTGAAAATACCGGAGCATTTAACTGATGCAATATTAAGGAGTGAATTTTTATAATATCTTCACGAGATGCTATTTCTCTTTTTTCTTGTAGTAATATAGGAGCATTCTGCAAGCGCTTGAGAAAATTTTTAACCTGACGATAGAAATATACATCGCAGGGCTGGCACAGCGGAGTGCATTTCGGCGGTATAATTTTTAATGTACACGTTGCTTCTCCTTGTTTATTTTCAAAAATTTCATCGTGTATAGCGGGGTTAGTTTGGCCTCCCCAAGAATCGATAATGAATAAAAACTTGTTGTTTTTAACATATGGTAAGATAACATTTGTCAAAAATTTTTTGTATAAATCGGTTGTAAGTTTTCCGGATTTTGAACAAGTGACAACAACGTTTTTATATTCATCGGTCAACTTATCAACATTTTTTTGAACTAAAGGTCCAAACTTTCCCGAGGGCTCTTGCAAGCACAAAAATACAAAAGGAATAATCTTTCCCGACGCAGTCAAAGTGTACTGCGCAGTATAAGAGTGACTAATCTTATTTAATTGTTTTTTCTGTACAAAAACTGTTTTCGCACCTTTATGCTCAAGAGTTCTATTATAGGTACTATCATATTGGCATCCAGTCTGATCGGTATTAATAACAAAATCTGTTTGAAATTTAGAAATCAGAGCTCTAGTTTGCGTTTGGAATTTTTTCTGCCGCTTCTAGTACTTCTTCCATTGTGGCGCATTCCTTTTCACTAACGTATTTCGTGATTTTCCGCTGTTTTATTCTATGCCTTCTTTGAAATATTTTACCCATGATTCGCTAGCGTAGAAAGTAAACTGTTCCGAAATATAAGGAAATGCTGCTGCCATTGCCCATTGCTGGATTGTCCTGCTTGTCACCTATTAAAGTTAAAAATCAATATATTCATAGTTTTAAAAATTTATCTACTTTTGTTTATTTTTCCGTTTCGATAAAACAATAAATTTACCTGCTCATAAGAGGCTCTAGCTTCCTTGAAACGTTCGAAGGTTTCTGTATCAATGTATATCCACTTATCAAAGTGTGTTCCACCCTTCTTCACATCTTCTGCCCATACTTTAAGATGCTCTTTTTTCTTCAAGCGACTGCAGCCTTTTTTATGCAAATTTGCTAAAGACCACTTTGGATGAGCTTCAGCCAGAGCGACGGTTTTCATTTTATATTCTAGAGGAATATAATCGAAAGGTGGTTTTTGCAATTTTTCGGGATCGTAATTTTCATCTTTATTAATTTTACACTGCAAATAAAAATAAAATTGCATGAGTAAATTATGAATGTTTATGCTGTAAACATTAGCACATTGACTAACAATGTAAAATAAAATAGCGTTAATATACATTAAAGCACATAATTGTTTCTATAATTTTGAGAAATATACTCATTTTATTGCCAATAATAGAAATACTTTAACATACCTCTTCGTATTCTCCTTCGGTATCGCTCTCATCGAATAATATTAAATCGTCTTCTATAACAATTTGTCGATCTGCCAAAATGTTGATAATTTGTTCACAAATTACTTCGCCCATAACTACAGACACAGAACTTATTTTATCAGGAGGTGTATCTGTTAGAAGATCTTTCACTTGCAACAAACTATCACAATACTTTAGGGCATTTGTTAATTCACCCTTAAAATCTTCGTCTTTTAATAATCGTTCGCGCTCATCTTCTAAATTTTCTTTTGCAGTAGATGTACCCGGTGGTTGTTCCATTTTGAAAACTTTTAGCGCAGAATATTCACACAATTCACTATTTTATTGTTAGTGTTCAGGAACAGACGAGTGTCTTCGACGACAGTAAGCGATCGATTAACGGTTCAGCATTTGAAATGCGACCCTAGTGCCCCCTAGTGCCGGAGCGCTCTTTTAAAAATACTATGAGCAGGCAAACAGGCAACAAAAGATCAGGTTTGAAAGGTCCCAAATGTCCCTAATGTTTTGAAATATAAGACGTAAAATTCTAGGAAGAGGCTGTGCTGTATACCGCATTATAATTCCAATGCATCATAATTCCAATGCAAGGCAATTCGAATGCATAGAAAATAATATTATAACCGAATATAAATAATTTTTTGCAAGAAGCATGCCTTAAAATGTTACTTTCAAAATCGCTAATATTTTACGAACATTTTATGCACAGTTTTAAAATTATAATAATAAACATTTTTTTGTCTAAGCTAAAATTCACATCGCGATTTCTCGGCAACGGTTGAGAAGCGCATCGTATCCGTACAGGGTTTGTCATTTCTATATCAATACTACATTTTAGTAAAGTTTCGACAAAATCGGTGACCCCAAGGGTTGACCCTTCCCTTGTAAGATCTAAGACATATGTTACGCTGTAACGTTGCACACACACACACACACACACACATATATTTTCTTTTCTTATTGTTTGTCTTGTTTTATCGCGTTGCGAGGGAGAGGTAGAGGTCGAGAAAGAAGCAGAGGCAGAGGAAGAGGCGGAGCTGGTGAAGAAAAAAATATATTGGGCATCAACATAAATATTATTACCAAAAATAATATTTAATAAATAATAAAGTAACAATTAATATCTATATTTTATTTATGCATTATAGCTCTCTCTACTCCTAAATCTAACTCCTAAATTCTTTTCTTCCTGAATTAGTGTTTATAATAATTTATTTTATTTTATTTACAATTTTTACATTTATAAATAAATATATATAATATATATATTTTTTAATATACATATATATATATATATATATATATATATATATATATATATATCTATATATATATATATATATATATATATATGCATATTTAAAAGTTATAAATATAAAAATTGTAAGTATGATTAAATAAATATTCATAAATATGACGTAGCACATCGTCGATTTGCCAATTCGAGACTTGGCAGTCGGCGAGATACGAGACACGATACCCGAATTGCGTGGCATCGTGGCAACGTCGCATAGTCGGCGCGTACCGCCGCGGCCTGCATATCCTCTCCAGCTGGGTAGTTCAGACACGAACCACCAAAGACTGACAATATCGAAAAGTGGATGTATACATAGCACGGACATGAACCAAATTCATCGACAGTATCGAAAAGTGGATGTGACTCGTAGTTCCAATTCCTGAAAGTGGATGTGTGGCGCTACTGTACGGCCTAGCAAAAGCGTCCCAAGAAAATCGCCGTTATTGCGCCTCTCATTCTTCTCTCTGGCAGTAGTCTCCAGACCTGTATGTAAGATCGTGATCTGGGAGGTTTAGAAGTACACAGGTGAGAAAAAAAAACAGATTTTCAAGTCATAGTATAAGTTTCAATTTTTATCGGATATTGATAAATTGGTCACTCAGAAACGTGCAAATAAATTGCCAGTTCGATTGCTCGGGGGAATTAGTCACCAGGCTTAATTATAAATAGTTAAAAATAATTATTTTCAAGTTATACTATAAAAGCTGGTTTTTTTTTTACTAACAAGTATAGTGCTAACACATGCCACCAAAAAAAGCCAAATAAAAATTTTGGTGAGTAGGGAATATATGTGCTGTCTGGGCCGGGAATCTGAGGGGGGAGCGGGGCGGGGGGAAACTCGAGGGCGAGGGGGTCCGCGGAGGAGGGGGAAGGTGTCCGCGTTCTAGGGCGAGGGGGTCCGCGGGGGGGGGGGGACTTGAGGGCGAGGGGGGTGCTGGGGAAGGGGGTTTCGGCGAGCGCGTCGGGACATGTTGTTTATTAAATATTTATAAACATATCGTTGACAAAGGGGAAAGGGGGTGCCGCCGAGGGGAAGGGGGGGGGGGTAGGGGAGTAGGTGTCCACGTTCTAGAGCGAGGGGGAGGGGGGGGACGTTCGCGTTTTCGGCTCGGAGTATTACAAAGGCTAACGCGGGCGTCGTTCGGGTGCTGGAATTTTATCGGTGAATATAAACAAAACAACTTGTCTCTGCAATGATTTATTATTCATAAACTCATCTCTCTTTCACTTTTCAATATTTAATTATTTATATTAAATTATTTACATTATTTACAGTGTATCTTACTGAACATCAAAAAATGATACGCAGCTTCGAAAGGCACCCGCAATTTTGGGCAAGGACAGAACGGAAAAATATAAAACAAGAAGACGCACTGAAAAATATTTGGAAGGAAATTGAAAGCGATCCAACAAATGTTGATTTATTATTAATTTTAAATAGGCTCAGTCAATTTGTCGGAAAAAAAATTAATACATAAATATATTGTAAGACGTACTTTATTATTTCATACTAAAGTAACATTCCATTATTCTATAATACAATATAAAGAGATACTCATTTAAGTCACATTTCACAAGTTTCAATACGCTTTATATCAAAACACGCATACATATGTCACAACTCGCATATGTCAAAACGTCAAAGAGATTTCGGCTAACCAAATGTATCACTACTTACACTTACCCAGTGCGACTAACCCACAGAAATTTAATATGAACTACCTAGGAACTTTCGTTAGTACCAACGCTATCCCCTCTCTTTTTATGGAAATTGTCGGGTAACCGCACACACACGCACACACACGCGCACACACACACACACACACACACACACACACATATTTGATCACATATATATTATATTGAGGTTAGAAAAACTGTCACGGAATAAGTTTATATTATCAATGTATCAAAATGACATAAATACACTTACCTAAAATTTAACACATATTGTAAAAATTTAGTTAATTGAATAATTGAATAAAGGGTTACATAGATTACTTGAATAAAGGGTTTACATATATTAGATTACTTCTTATCGCCACTGTGTCCGATCGGCACTGTGTCCGATCCGCACTGTGTCCGATCCGCACTGTGTCCGATCCGCACTGTGTCCGATTGCAACCACCGTGTGTCCGTTTCCTACTGTGTCCGATCGACACTGTGTCCGATCCGCACTGTGTCCGATCCGCACTGTGTCCGTTTCCTACTGTGTCCGATCGACACTGTGTCCGATCCGCACTGTGTCCGATTTGCACTGTGTCCGATTGCAACCACCGTGTGTCCGATCGACACTGTGTTCGATCGACACTGTGTCCGATCCGCACTGTGTCCGATCTGCACTGTGTCCGATTGCAACCACCGTGTGTCCGTTTCCTACTGTGTCCGATCGACACTGTGTCCGATCCGCACTGTGTCCGATCCGCACTGTGTCCGTTTCCTACTGTGTCCGATCGACACCGTGTCCGATCCGCACTGTGTCCGATCCGCACTGTGTCCGATTGCAACCACCGTGTGTCCGATCGACACTGTGTCCGATCGACACTGTGTCCGATTCATTCAACTTGCTGTGTCCGATTTATTCTGTGCGCAACTGGGACGCTCCCTAAGAAGACGTGTAAACGCTACGAGTGTTATAAAACTCGTATTGCCAACTTAAATGGAAGTGATGTCGACAATTGTTTTCGAAAGAGTGACAGAGGTTAGATTACGGAAGGTGAAAGTGTTTGATAGTCGCAAAAGCCCAGAGAATAGATTTATTCTGTAATTCTTAACGACAGTTTGTTATTGTTGTAATGTCGTTGCGCAGCTTCTTCACGTAGTAAAAATATTGCGCATCGATATTACAACGATAACGAAGTGTCGTTAAAAATTACAGAATATATCTACTGGCTAGGCGAGATCACGGTGAACGTGTTTCGTCGTGAGGAAAAACTTTTGAAAGTTGCCGAGGCAATAAACCTACTATTTTTGTTCTCTCGCGTATTGATTTACTTACAAAGTATCTTGGTTTACTTATTATTACTCTTTGAGAACTTATACGCTTTCATTATACGCCAAATCGACCGATTACCGTCAAAAGAAGAAGTCCTGGTAAAAAAAAAAGACAATTAACGAGAGGTACGTTACATTTGATTAATAATTTTATTAATCTAATAATAATAATAAGTGATTAGTTTCAATTGCTTGTCATAAACCTATTGTAAGATTATGTTATCAACCGACAAAACATAAATTTAATGTGTGTATAATTGTATGCATGGATTAATTATTAATACAGAATCCAACTACAATAGTTTATGCTTGAATTAAATTTATGTTCTATCTGCTGATGACATAACCTCACGATAGGTTCGCTGATAATAAAAAATCTATCGTATATCCCAAATATAAGAATTGTGGTAACTATGAAATAGTAATGCGTCTACAATGAGTAATATAAGGTCGTAGTTGTAAGCAAATCGATCAACGACAGTCAAGAATGCATAAAAAAACTTGACTGTGGTTGATCGATTTGCTTACGATCTTACGACTAGGACTTTATATTACTCATTGTAGAGGACGCATAAATTTTACAGTGTTTGCTACCATAATTACTATCATAAAATTGCAAATAAGCTCTGTTTAATTTTGTATGTGACTACGAAAAAATTTTGTAAACTTTAGAGAATCTGATTTCGACAAACATTCTTGAAATTGGAAAATAGAAACAAAAAAAAAGGGAAAATTGGGAAACGGAGGAAACGAAATATTTTCTGTATTTAATACGAGAGAGACAAGTACTGAAATGTTTAGATAGCAAAGAATTTCGTGCAGATGAAATATTTAAACATCTCGAGAAAAGTATGCAGGAAAAAGGATACAAAAAGAATTGGAAGCAGATGCAAACACGTTTTAAAACGTTAAGACGTAAGTTATATATAATTACTATTATTATAATCTTATCGATGTATTTCATATTTTTTGTATTGTTTAATTTATTTAGCAATGGTTTTATTATTTTACAGAACGATATAACGAAATTAAGAGAAAAATGGGGAAAAGCGGATCGCGTAATTATTTAGCTTCATTTCCCTACGCAACAGAGATGTCAGAGTTATTGGATTCAAGACCGATAGCAATAGAAGAAAGTATTGATAGCTATGACTTGTCAGAAGACTCAAATGACTTAAACAACACAAATTTGTGTGTTCCGGAGGATCCACTTTCTATATTCTTAAATGAAAAAACTGGTATTAAATTTTATATTGCATTTTTTCCAATGAATGAATTAATAACATAATTAATTAAACTGTTATATATTGTCTTTTTTCAGATTCTAATGATTTCGCCTATGAAGATACTCCGGACCTTAGAGATGGAGCTATTCCTAGTTGTTCAAAACATATCTATGAGACTAAAACACAAATAACACAAATTATAAAGACTTGCATTGCAACACATTTAGTAAATGTAAAACATATGTTAATCCAATCTATTGCACAACTTCTACGTGTATTTGACAAGCGACGCAGATATTTAGTGGAGATTATATTAATGCATTTATTAAACAAAACTTCACCTAATCAATTACTCGATATTGGTCCTATTTTACGATTGTCACAAGAAAGAACGATATGGATAAAGGAAAGAAGTAAAGATTGGTGGGAACGAATTGTAAAAGATCACTTTAAAGAGGAAGATTGGTTGGAGTCATTTCGTATGAGAAAAAATACATTCATGTGGTTATGTTGTGACCGGAACAACGAGTAATTTATATGAATTTTCAATCTAGCCACTTACTTTGGCTGAAATAACGGTCGCCACTGTATTTTGAGCCGAAATACAGAAAGCCGGTGGCCCGAGTCCTCCTCTCAGCGAAATGGCTGCCGTCCTCTACGTCCCGAACGTGTCTGTGCCTGTCGGCCACGCCCTTGTAACGGTCGACGAAGTTTACGACGGAAAGGAACTCGTGGGTCGCACAATGAATACACACTCGGATTACTTTTAATAAGAATAAAAGATTTAATAAATCCGGTGTACAGGAATGATTCTCGCCGCGTGCGAAAGATAAATCTAACGACGGGTAAGAGCTTATCACGACTTGTCGTCGGAATGCCGCGTTGGATATTCCCGATGAATACCCGTTCACACGCGTGCACGATCTCTTCATTCGAGATATTATTCACGCTAATATCGCTAGCGGTCAACGGGATAAGTTCAACGGGTTCGGATGTTATTGCGAAAACCGATTGCTACGAATACGTGTTAACGCGCCGATTGCTCGCGAAGAACTGTCCGGGAGGAACGGGTCGGGCTCTCCCACTTTAACGGCCGCGCATGCGCGGTTGGTATCTTTCGGCTTGCGTTAACGCTCTCGGCCAATCGCGAACTCGGGTGTTGGGCGACGCGATCCCTGGATAGCGCTCTCCAATCACGGCCTCACTGAGCCGATCTTTCGGCTCAGCTCTCGAGAACTGAGTGCCTGTCACCTCATTGGACGGCGGACACTGCCTTGACTCACGCATGACGAATGCCAGCCGTCGCAATGCTACTCGCGACGTGTCACCCGGAATATATCCGAGTGACCTTCAAATGGTCATTAGACGAACCAGGACTCCTCAGGTAAGTACCCGCGTGTAGGACTAATCATTTTCTAATCCCCTTTTCTTTATTTTCAGGTACCGGACTCCCCATGGATCGTCTCGCCCAGTCATTGGACGGTAGGTATATGGTAAGTATTTTTCACGCGGTAATTCTTATAATCTACCGCGCGCATGCATTGTCGCTTAAAATTACTTAGTCTGACAGGAATATAACTAAACATATCGTAATTAAACGAAAATAACGCGTTCGCAACGTTTCTCGCTGTTCTCGAGCCGTGCTCGCTTCTCATTGGTTGAGACACGTGCGTGATCGCGAAATTTCAACTGAACTAATGAAACTTGTATGAATCATCGTAAAATCGTTCCCCGCGTTTCTGAATCGCGTAATTGGTCCTGGAACTGTGTAAAATTGCATAATCGCTCAATCTACGTCACGCGTCACTCGCGGATCTATCTCGCTTCCTAAAATTAATATGTACGCTGTGTAAAGTGTAAAAAGTGTCGTGATTACGTTTATATCGGGAAATGTTATTATCAAAGGGAAGAAAAGGATAACCGTTACGATTATGTACTCCTTTAACTTCATGGTGCTCTATTGGCTCTATATATCGTATAAAGTATCAAAAGTATTGAAATTATTGAAATAATGTAAATTGACGTTAATATTATGCTTCTGCGTTTCTCTGGGTTCATTATAGTGAATGTATGATGTACAAAGTGTAAATTATTAAAATAGCGAATAAAATAAAAACTGCTGTTATTATTAATATTGTCGTTTGATCTATGATCCTGTTACTCGCTTCTGTGAATTCTACATGTTTAACTCGCGTTCTGGCCTCCGATTGGCTCATCTCAACTATTGTATCTCGCGTATGTTTCTCTCGTTTAGAAAGGTGTGGAATAGGTGAAAGGTAAGTGTGTTTGTTTAATTTATTGAATCTCTGGTGTGTTTGCATGCTATGCAGCGTACTCGGTATGCTTAATACTAATCTTACCTTAAAATCGCTAAAATCTCATCGTATCAAAATATCCGCGTCTTTCGCGATAAAATAAACTTAAAATTGAACGTAAAATACCTTTGGTAAATTAAATTGCACGATAAGCTATCTTTTTAAAAACAATCTCGTCACTTGACGTTAAACCTTATCGAAATAATGTCTCTCAACCGCGAATCGGGGTGAATCGATCTACAGTGGGAGGGATGCACCGGCCGCTGTCTCCTGCGACGTCTGCTCCTCTGCCCTCGGCTCCCCGTTCGATTGGTCGTCGCTCTGCTGCTGCTGCTGCTGATCTCCAGCGGGCTGTAGCCCACCTTGCCTTATGACCTGTTGTATCTCTGCCTCCGCCAATCCCTCGTAGATCTCTCGCTCGGTCAGGCCTTCCTCGGCGAAGATCTCTACTTCCTGGATAGCCAACTCCTGGGATTGGTCGGCTGGATCGTTCGTGTCGACGAGCTTCCCCACGCCTGGGTCGGTCGTCATTTCCTCGAGCCCCGTGATTGGCTGCTGCTTGTCTAAACACCGAGAAGTGTCCGAGCTTGAAGCGACGGCTTTGGCCGTCGACTTCAATGTAATCAATTAAAGAATGAAATTGCACCATGTGTACATCAAATAGGTTTTAGGGAGCCAGTGTCGGTAGAAAAACAAGTTGCTGTTTGTCTATTTTTTTTGTCAAGTTGCTGTGAATATCGCGTAGTGGGTAATGTTTTTGGAATACATAAGTCCACTGTTTGGAAATGTGTACACAAAGTAGTTGACGCAATTAATACAAAACTAATGCATTAATGGATATATATGCCAGATAATAATGAATGTCAACAAATATCTATGTTATTTGAACAAAAGACTCATATACCACAATTAATTGGTGCCATTGATGGAACCCATATTCCAATTTTACCTCCTACTGATGGATATCGTGATTACATTAATCGTAAAGGATGGCCTTCAGTGATACTACAAGCAGTTGTTGATAATACTTACAAGTATATATTTTATACAAAAATTATATTTATTATATTTGTTATAACAATTTTCTGCATAACTATACAATTAATAGAGATTACTTTTCAGATTTCGTAATATTTTTGTGGAGCTCCAGGGGCCTGTCACGATGCTGCTGTATTCAAAAATTCAAAGTTATATAAAAATTATAATTCTTTGATACCTCATGTATGTATAATTTTTTTATTGCTTTATTACTATTTTTTCTATCACTTTTAAATAATATGTATGTATATGAATAAATATATACAAATATGAATATGCGCAAAAAAATATATGATTTAATTACACTACATTGTATGATATTGCAGTATACATATGTATACATGCGCATGCAAACACACACACGCGCACGCACACACGCACACACATTGCAGCATAATGTAGTATAATTATACATATATATTTTAAAAATAGTAATTTTTTAACTAATGTTCATTATGTAATGCATATGTTTATAAAACTATACAACTCTGTATAACTATATAATTAACATATATATTACAGCAAACTAAAATGGTTTTAAATACGCCAATACCATACCTAATAATTGGTGATCCTGCATATCCGTTGCTCGAATGGCTTATTAAAGGATATACAAAGAATACTCGACTAACATCCATGGAAGAATCCTTTAATGTGTATCTAAATTCTGGGCGTGTATGTGTAGAAATAGCCTTCGGAAGATTAAAAGCAAGATGGAGGAGACTTCTTAAACGTAATGATGTTCATTATTCTTATGTGCCAAATATAATATCAGCTTGCTGTATTCTACATAATATTTTGGAAACTCATAATGAAAGATATATTACTGCATGGGGAAATATAGTACACGAAGTAGATTTATAATTTCAGCAACCGCAATCAATAAGAACACGTGACTTAAATAATTTCAATGGAAGTTTGATTAGAGATGTATTAAAGGATTATTTGGCTGAAAACTTTGAATTGAGATCAACATTTCCGCATTAAATAACAAAATAAAATACAAATTAGAAAATTACATCGAGATTTAATTACATAATACAAAATGTAAAGATTACAATTTATATGCCCGAATTTTTTTGTTAGATAAAGTTTTTTATATTTTTTTTATAATTTTACTTTCTAACATCTCGATAAATATTTACTTGTTACGTAATCATCTCTTAAAGCGCATATATGATAAAAGTTGTGTACATATGTAATTAAATAAAATACAAAGAATATTTCATATAAATATTTATTCTTTTTATACTTATTTGTACTTATGACATTAAAAAATATATATGTATTTACTCGCAAATTTTGCAATCAGTTAGTTTTATTTCTAAAGTCATTTAACACAAAATAAAAATTTATGTACGATTTGTATAACTACATAATACATAATTTGTTTAACACAAAATAAAAATAAACATTTCGTATAGCAAAACAAAAAAATAAAAATTATTTCTATTCCTTTTAAAGATTACTTTTTCTACTGTATGTATATAGTCCACATTTTACTTTGTTATAATCTTAAATACTTATTAAAATATGAATTTTTATCCTGTTCAATATTTTTTTTTATAAAAGTGATTTTTCATTTACATGTACGTTTGAACTTGTAACGGTATTTTTTGTTGTTAATACTTTTTCTGCGCTATTGTTATTACTATAACTACTTAACTTCTGTATTTTTACATTTGGAATCTCCTCATCTGCACCTACTGAACGTTTCAAGTTTATTAAAACTTTGGGTAGATTGGCAGCAGGCTGGAATTGTTGCAATTCCCCAGTTTGATATAAATATGGTACTGTTTCGTTAAAAGACGGTATAATGGAAGGTATCATTTGAGTATTAACAGCTCGAGCAGTAGCTCCGAATATATTTTGTAATCCACTTAAAAGTTGGTTGGTTGTTTCCTTCAATATAGTTCTGTGATTGTCCAACATTTTATCCATCATTTCTTTTTCTGACTCAATTAATTTTGATACACATTCTTTTGTTTGTACCATAATACTTTCTTGGTTCTTCTCATAAGCTTCTTTCATCTTATCAGCATATTTCATTACTATATTTTCGTATGATCTACTTTTAGATTTTTGATTCAATTTTTGTTTCATACGTGTATTGGTTGAAGATGAATCGGTTGAAGAAGAGTCGTTTTTGACATCTGACATAAGATTATTTGGTGAATTTTGTGTTATAATTTCACAGGTATCTTTTGAATAACTAGGAATAGCTCCATCTCTGGGGTCCGGAGTATCTTCATAGACGAAATCATTAGAATCTTTTGAATAACTAGGAATAGCTCCATCTCTGGGGTCCGGAGCATCTTCATAGACGAAATCATTAGAATCTGAGCAAAGACAATATATAACAGTTTAATTATGTTATTTATTCATTCATTAGAAAAAATGTAGAAAGTAATACAAAATTTAATACCATTCTTTTCGTTTGAGGACATAGAAAGTAAATCTTCCGGCACACACCAATTTGTGTTGTTGAAATCATTTGAGTCTTCTGTCAAGTCACTGCTATCAATAACTTCTTCTATTGCTATCGGTCTTGAATCCAATAACTCTGACATCTCTGTTGCATAGGGAAATGAAGACAAATAATTGCCCGATCCGTTTTTCCCCATTTTTCTTTTAATTTCGTTATATTGTTCTGTAAAATAATAAACCCATGGCTAAATAAATTAAACAATACATTATTGACAAAAAATATGAAATTATACATCGATAAGATTATAATAATAGTAATTATATATAACTTACGTCTTAACGTTTTAAAGCGTGTTTGCATCTGCTTCCAATTCTTTTTGTATCCTTTTTCCTGCATACTTTTCTCGAGATGTTTAAATATTTCATCTGCACGAAATTTTTTGCTATCTAAACATTTCATTACTTGTCTCTCTCGTATTAGATGCAGAAAATATTTCGTTTCCTCCGTTTCCCAACTCTCCCTTTCTTTTGCTTCCATTTTCCAATTTCGAGAATGTTTGTCGAAACAGATTCTGTAAAATTTACAAAATTTTTTCGTAGTATCACATAAAAAACTAAACAGAGCTTATTTGTAAATTTATGATAGCAAAATTATGATAGCAATTATGGTAGCAAAAACTGCAAGATTTACTATTTCATAGTTCTTCATCGCAATTCTTTTATTTAGGATATACGATAGATTTTTGATTATCATCGAACCTGTTGTGAGATTATATCATCAGCAGAAAGAACATAAATTTAATTCAAGCATAAAGTATTGTAGTATGATTCTGTATTAATAATCCAAGCACACAATTATGCACACATTAAATTTATGTTTTGCCGGCTGATAACATAATCTTACAATAGGTTCATGACAATCAATTAAAAATAATCATTACTTATTATTATGAAGTTTGTATCGGCACACGATGATATTTTACCTGCTTTATTACTTGCAGGTTCCTGTGCTAGCGAATCGATAGATAGAATGATAATCATTTTGTCTGCCGATTCGCTAGCGTAAGAACCTGCAGGCAATTTAGCAGGCAAAAAAGCATCGTGTGCTGTAGGTTTTAAATTAATAAAATTATTAATCAAATGTAACGTACTGGTTTATTGCCTCGGCAACTTTCAAAAGTTTTTCCTCACGACGAAACACGTTCACCGTGATCTCGCCTAGCCAGTAGATATATTCTGTAATTTTTAACGACACTTCGTTATCGTTGTAATATCGATGCGCAATATTTTTACTACGTGAAGAAGCTGCGCAACGACATTACAACAATAACAAACTGTCGTTAAGAATTACAGAATAAATCTATTCTCTGGGCTTTTGCGACTATCAAACACTTTCACCTTCCGTAATCTAACCTCTGTCACTCTTTCGAAAACACTTGTCGACATCACTTCCATTTAGGTTGGCAATACGAGTTTTATAACACTCGTAGCGTTTACACGTCTTCTTAAAGCCGGATTTATAAGTCTACGCCTTTTCCTTAGCAGGAGTAGCGTTACTACAACTGGTGTACCAACTCCGGAATAAGGTAGCGTTTATACGACATCTAACACCAGTAGTAATAACTACGGAAGTTACTAGACCCGATTAACCGTGCCGTGTAAACGTAGTCACTGTAACGGTTATTCCAACGAATTAATTGCCGGTGCCGTATCGTTTCGTCACTGTTAACAATCACTGATTATGAATTTTATCAATTTCGACCGCAGTCGTGGACTTTGCGCGACATGACCTTCACGCCCGTGTCGGTCATTTGGTGGCACGGTAACTATCACACACGCGATTGTTTAAACGAGATTTACGTCGGTGCCGCTTCGTTTCGCCGTTATTAATAAACATTCGAACGTATTATTCGCGATTTCGACGCGTACATTATACTTCTCGCGACAACCCGACACTCGTCAGACGACACGTCTTACCCGTTCAAAGATCTCCGAGAGACTGCCCCGAGATACGCTTCTCTCGTTGGGTCCCCACTTCGCGATTTTACCCCCACTCTCGCCGCTCGGCCGCTTTCACTTTACTGGAACTTTCCATACTGCGTCGCAAATCAACATGTTTACGTTAACATGTGTTCCCGGGTGTTGTTATGGAAAATTCCAGCCGCTACGTCTTAATTATACGCTCCCGACCTGGCAACGAGGTAGTGGTTTTTCAACTTTGGAAAATGGCTCGCGCCGTCGACGCCGACCTTTGCGCGGGTCATTTCCCCTTGCTATTTGTGTGCATCCGGACGACTTCCTCGAAGAAGACGTCCGGGTGACCCTCAATCGGGCGGCCGTTGACGCCGACCCTCGGTGCCCCATCTGTGGGACCTGGTAAACCGTATTCCGGGGCCCTTCCTCGTAGAGGACCCCCAGGTTCCATAATCGCGGACGGTCCCGTATCTTTTGATCCGGGCGTCATATCGAGATGCGGTTTCCACTATCTCGCGTACCAGGTACTGCTCTTCGGGCACCGGGCCCTTTTATCCCGATTTACGCAATTTTACGCATGGTTCGCTATCTCCCGGACGGTCGACCCGGTCGACCTGGCGACCGTCGATGATCGGTCCTTGTGCCTCGGTGACTCGGCACCTATCGCCATTTCACGCCGATCATACGCCGTTCACGTTTTACGGGGACACGTGCGCATGGTTCGCCATTTTCTTATCCGTTGACCTTATGGGTCCGATAGATGGCAGTGCTTGTCCTTCGCGCCGCGGATGTTCGGCACCCATCGCCATTTCGTGCCGATCGCGCGTAGTTCGCGTTTTCCGGGGACACTTGTGCGTGGTCCGCCATTTTCTCACCCGTTGATCTTATGGGTCCGGCGGGTGGCGGTGCTTGCTCTTATCGTTGCGGACATTCGGCACCCCTGACTAGATTTCTCCGGTCCGCCGTGGTTCGCGTTTCCCCGGGACACCTGTTGTCTTTCGTTCTAGCGGCTCAATCTTGTCGAAGATTGCGTGTGGCCGCTTGCCTTATTGCGCTTGTGCGCTTCCCACTATAACTAAACTGCGGCCTATAGGCTAGTGAAACAAATTATTAATGAGTTATGGTCCGATCCGTCTTCCCGGTCGGTTGGGCAACGGCTCGTTTTCTTATACTCTAAATCTACGTGGAAGTTCGCCTTCCCTCTTTATTTCGCGACTTATTGCTAGTGACCTATAACCTATGTGACGCCGGATGGGACACGTTTAGGGGATCTTCTCCCCCTCACCCGCGGAGCGTCCCTTATATCCACGCGTGTGCCTGACGTTTTCCCTGGCCTCGGGACTCCGCGTCCTCCGTCGCGGGTGCTGGTGGTGCCCCTTTGCCAAGGGGTCGCGGCTGGGAAGCATGCGGTTGCACTTATACGCTTGTGTTGATGTATTTTAGAACATGCAATATATATAGACGCGTGTAAATGAAATAAAAAAATATATATTATTTATATATAAACGCGTGTAAATAAAAAAAAAAAATATTGCATTGACGAGTAATATTTCTTGACGTCGCTGTGGGTCTGTAGGTGAGCCCTGAGGTTGCTCCTATCTGCGAATGCGCGATTGCAGTGTTGACATCGGAACGGCTTCTCGCCGGTGTGCGTCTGGATGTGACCCTGGAGCAGCCACGGCCTGGAGAACGATCAGAGTTTATACAGATCAGAGTAATAATGTAGAAGCAGTCTTATCGACTTGTTAGATCATATACCCGTATTTTATTTTGTGCGTGCGTGCGTGCGTGCGTGCGTGCGTGCGTGCGTGCGTGCGTGCGTGCGTGCGTGCGTGCGTGCGTGCGTGCGTGCGTGCGTGTGCGTGTGTGTGTGTGTGTGTGTGTGTGTGTGTGTGTGTGTGTGTGTGTGTGTGTGTGTGTGTGTGTGTGTGTGTGTGTGTGTGCGTGCGTGTGTGTGTCAATCAATCAAACATTTTACCTATAGGTAAAACCAGCAGCATCTAGAATGAGTAGTAAAATGATTGGTAGATTGTGCCACCACCACATCCACCACGTCCACCACGTCCACCGCGTCCACCGCGATATTCCTTGCTGCCACGTCCACCGCGGTATGAGCCGCGAGATTTTTTTGACTTTTGCCATCTCCTTGCTGTAACAAAAAGAGAAATTATTTAATAATTATGAAACACTACCGTGTCTCGCGCGAAGTACAAGCGCAGCGCGAGATTGACCCGTGTGTATATTTATTACGCGAGCGGATACAAGTTGTAAATATATATTATTTATATTTATATACTTACGTCTTGTGAAAGCTGGCAAAGTCGTTGTCAGACTTGACGCAGTTGCAGCCGCTGGAGTTGTCGCAGCCGCAGCACCCGTAGATATCGTAGCCACAGCCACCGGAGTTGTAGCCGCAGCACCCGTAGATGTCGTAGCCACAGCCACCGGAGTTGTAGCCGCAGCACCCGTAGATGTCGTAGCCACAGCCACCGGAGTTGTAGCCGCAGCACCCGTAGTTGTCCCAGCCGCACCACCCGTAGTTGCCGCAGCTGTAGCACCCTCAGTTGTCGCAGCCGCAGCACCCTTATTTTTCGCATCTAGTTGCATCTTTTCTGCTATCTCTGCCACCAGGGCCAACGCTCTGTCCTCCTCGTCCTGTAAAATGAAAAGGATTATATATTATTATATTTCGATTATAAATCAATAGACACTGTTAATGTCTCGCACCAAGTATACGCAAAGCGATATCGCACCATGGATCTTTTACGCGATACGAGTTGCGAGTACCCGAGATTTTAAGATTTTGCAATACTTACAGTTGTTAGTTCCATTGGTTCTGTCATCACCACGTGGATAATATAACCGTGAAGATGAAACACGCGCACGCTTGTCCACGATCCACGAGAAAGGAAACGCGAGGACTGAGGGTCGCTCAGGCTGGGATCCTCGTCGCACACTCGGTCGTACTGTCGGTGTCGGCAACGCTCGCATGCTCGTTCACGCGAGAATCCACGCGAGGACCCAGGATCGCCCAGGCTGACTGGGATCCTCGTCGCGCACTAGATAGTAGGGAACACACGCAGGGACGCGTATATGTACGTACGTACGTACGTACGCGCGCATGCACTCGCGTCGAGGAGAAGAAAATAAGGAGATTAAGCGGTCGAGACGAATCTCCGGGGCGGGTTCCTGGACGTTAACTAACAAATGACGGCGGCGATTGCAGCGGCTAAGTGACAATAGAGATTGTGTTCGGGGAGCGCGCTTTTAGCGCTAATAGCTTTTTCGAACGCACACAGAATGTGATTGGTTCTTATCTTTGGAACCAACCAATCATATTTAATTGTTAAGCAGGGAGCACAGACTTTTGCATAATGCACATGCATAAGGCCCCGGACACACACTTTTTCGTAACAGTAACAGTAAGGTTTCGACCAATCGCATTGTTCGATTCGGGAACGTACGGCCGTACGTTCCTGAATCGAGCAACGCGATTGGTCGAAATCCTACTGTTACGTCCTACGGAAAGTGTGTGTGGCCGGCTTTAAGATCATCGCACACAAAATTGCATAGCTTAGCATAAGCGTAACATAAGACCGCTAAACCAATAAGTATTCAGCATAAAGTCGCCATATTGATTTACATGAGATGCTCATTGGTTCAGTGGTCTTATGCTATGTTTATGCAGCCTATGCAAGTGCGATGGCCTTAAGCGTAAGAAAATTGATTGGTCTATATACATGTGCATAAAGAAATAGACCAATCAATTTTCTTATGCTTACGCATTATGCGTTATTATGTAAAAATCTGTGTTTTCCGCTTTACTTAGCTGCTCATCCACGGTTTATGTATTATACACAATTTCTCTTCTTATACGATCGGTAACATTATGGACGATACGCGAAATAGAATTATCGATTGGGATTGTTCATGGTAATATCATGATTTATTTGGTTTATGGTGGTATAGACAGATAGAGTAGAGACTTTATGTCTGATGTCAGTAAAGCGATTCATATCAGTGAAGCGATATAAAGAAATATATAATAAAGAAGAGAAGTAAACGTGTATAGTGATTTGGTAAGGTATATTAACAATAATTTACAAGTGGAGTATTTGCTGTTTCTTTTAGCTTATAGATTTATGTGTTTAATAGGATTTCTTGAATCGGGCACCGCCGCGTGGATTCATACGCAATTCTGTGTTTGTGTGCCTTGAGGTATGTTATATATACATATTAAATTATTATTATATATAACAATGTTTACTTTTTTCACAAATATTGGTTAACTTTTAACTTTAGGTTAATTTACTCTTCGTCTCTTTCTAACTAAGGGGGACGTTAGAAAGAAACAAAGAGTTAATCAATGTTTGTGAAATTGGGTCTTATATGCAGGGAACTACTTCATAATAATTTATTTTGTAACACAGTCTCTATCGTGTCATGAGCCATAGTCTCAACTCTTATTAATGTAAACAAATTAATTCATAATATCCGTAACGTGCACAAATGCATTGAGTATTATTATATAAACAAGGATTATATATTAGAAGTGCTTGTGTAATTATGCGTTGCGGATAATCTTATAATATGTATTAATAATTTTTATTGCTTTTATTTATGGTGTTATATTTATTATTCTATTTACAAATTATAATATTAATATAAATTTCTTATTACAGATGTACTTGTCTTTTGGAAGTTGTTGTACGTTGTACAGGATGTTCTAAGAACTAAATTTTGTGACAACAGTAAATGACAGTCTCCTCAAATCATTTCGTGATAAAATTATTATATGAAGTTAAGAACCTTACATATATATTAGGTTAGGTATATACAGGGTGAGTTTGTTAATGTGTTACAAACTTATATCGGAAACAAAGCATTTTAGACAAAAGTGTTTTATTTTGAGGGAGACATAAGATTCTAGCTGATTTCAATACCTTTTAAAAACACTATAATATAGCTATCTTTTGTTAATGCTTTCATTTCTTTATGAAATATATTGTTAAGTAATCATTTTTTTCGACAACTTTACCTTAATTTTACTTTTATACGTAGAATAAGAAATCGATTGTTGTGAAAAAGGGAGAAGAAATTATTTCAACATGTAAATGCACTCTATTTTGTGAGAATTTATAAAAAATATCAAAACAAAATTT